>CABHPQ010158887.1:18706-54578 GCA_902168405.1 Peromyscus aztecus
GAACTTGTAGTCATATTAGGTATATTTTCAAAATTGAGCAGATATATTTTAGATAGACAGGTCATCTTCAAACCCTTCAGAGATCTACAGAAAATGGCATTTAAAATGTTTTAATAACTTAGAAAATTTTTCTTTTTTGTTATGACTATGAGACATGTCGGCTCCTGGCAGTACCAATCTACTTCAGAGAGAATATGGGCATTGAAGAAACTGCATATGGAGTTAACTTTCATTGTGGCAAATGTTAGCCACTGGACAACAAAGTATCCTTGAATCAACTGCTGACAACAGGACAAAATGGACAGACATGAAATAAAGGACTACGGATTCTTGCCAAAACAAGTGTGGTTATGGCTTTATCAAAAGGCATCTTCTGAGGCCATGACAATATGGCACCATCCCTGAAGTGGCCTTTGCAATCCGGAAAAGGTACAGTGCCCTTTCCTTCGAAGGCAGCTGAACAGGCAGTGGGCCGATGGCTTCTGATGTGCAATGGAACAGCAGCTGAAACAGTTATTCTTGAAGAGTAACTAAGCTCACGCCTCTCAATAGCAGACTGGCATTTAATAGAGGGATGTGGAGAAGAACGGGATGCTGAGATGAAGCCACACATACACGGTCAAGAAGAATGGACAGCTGAATTAAAAAAACATCAACAATTTCCAGAATTTAAAATCCTGAATCAGGACATGACACTAGTGGAATTCAGGTGTTTCTGGTACATGGACTGCTCTCACCCAAGGTGAGGTTGAACTGTTGACCTTGTGTACATCCTACTTCACAAATGAGTCTGTCAGATACGCTAAGCCTATAGGCTGAAGATGATGCCCCAACACTGCGGAGAAACCTCAGGTGACTGTCCAGGCGGCTGGCTGTTTCTGTCAACTCACAATTTTTTGGAAGCTGCTTGCATACACTTCCTGTTTTTATTTTTGTTAGGTAACATTTCCTTCTTGGGTCTCTGAGGGAGTTGAAGATTAGTTAGTTATAGCTGAAGATTAGTTAGTTATAGTTAAAGATTTATTAGTTATAGTTGAAGATAAGTTAGGATAGAAAGGAATTAGGTACATTTTGGATTTACCAAAATAGGATAGATAATGGAATTATTTTCTCTGAATTTGTCAGATACAAATGGACTAGACATTGTTTAGGTATTCATCACTTGTATATATTGTATATAGTTATTGTACTTTTGTATATAGTTTTTTCTTATTAGTTACAACTTTCCTTTTTTTTCTTTTTATTAAATTAGAAAGGGGGAAATATAGTGTTATTCTATTTGTACTGAAATGTGATTTTATTTGTATATTAATAAATAAAGTTGCCTAGAGGTCAGAGTTATTAGCAAACCATAGGGAAAGCCAGGGCGGTGGTGGTGCACGCCTTTAATCCCAGCACTTGGTAAACAGAACTAGGTAGATCTCTGTGTGTTCAAGGATACAGCCAGCATTGGAGACACTCGCCCTTAATCTCAATACCAACCATAGAAGACCTGGAGGTCTGTACAGATAGGCAGTGACTAGACAGCCACATAGTTGAGTTTACAACCAATGAGAAGGAAGAACCAGAACTCTATTTAAGGACGAACGCACAGGAAGTAGTTCCCTTTTTGGAGAGGTCTCTTGGCGGAAGAAGCTAGCCAGCAGCACGCGGGTAAGCTCCTAGCTCTGACCTCTTGGGCTTTTATCTTTACCTTGGCTCTGTGTTTCTTATTTAATAAGACGGTTGGTTACATCTACAAATTCCATCTCCAAAGCCAGCTTGGTATATTTGGGAATTTGGGCATAGCTTCTCATACTACTTCCTGCTAGATGAGGGCACTGTATCTTATGGGGATACAAAAAAAATTTTATGATTATGGGGTAGTCTGTGAGGCTGTATTGTCTGAGCCAGTTGCCTTGAAACTGTTCTGGATGTTGGATCATCTGGACCATGGTGTCATCAGAGAACTTTCAGGGGGTCTTGGCTGGTCAAACCCGATATATCTTAATCTGGAACAAATCCATAGCCTCTGGCTTTCTGTGGAAACAAATACAGAGCCTCCTTTCCAAAGCAACATATCCTTAGATCCAAATTTTGAAGTCATGTACCTTTACAATATACATATTGGTTTAACTCCTCTGCCTTTACAATCAACTATCTCTCTGCAGTTAAAAATACCAAAGACAACACAATCTAGATTCTCTGTATGATATCCATCTTTACATGGCTTATTTTCATATTACTTTTACTTTGTCTTTAAAGACTTTATTTTTTACAACTTTCTTGTTGTTTAATAGAAATGGAACTGTCTATATTCTTTTTCTTTTCACTTGCAAGCCTACGTACATTTTTACACACATTGTAAACCATTTAAAGTCTTGCTCCATCTGAATCCATCTTATTGTGTAACTATTGCTTTAAACTGCAGCAGTTAGTACTGAAGCAGAAGTCTTAGCTTTTAGCTCCACCCAATTTAGCTTTTCAACATGGTGGAGATAATTCACTGCCAGCACTGAGAGCTACTGTGGGTCTATGCTTCTATCCAAGCAGCGTGTAGCCCAGAAACCTCTTTTTTTATATATATTAGCAAAGGCTACATCCACCACACAGCAGCAGCATAATGTGTGGCTTGGAGACACATTACCGCCATATTTGCAGGTCAAGTGCACAAGCTAGGAACCCGCCATACAGTAGCTCAAGCATGCAGGCTGAGGCTAACTTGAGAGAGACAACTAGGAAGCTGCTTTAGCTCCGTTTTAGAATCTTTTTTTTTAAGCTTTCTCAGGTTTTAGGTGGAAATTCTCACCCCACATTCTGGCGCCATTTGTAGCTGAGGTTATCTCCTGGTCCTGCCTAGCCCATGGTCAGGACAAATCTCTCTCACCACCAATCCTACAGCTGCTCGGACCCAAATAAACACACAAATGCTTATATTTTTTATAAACTGTATGGCCGTGTGGCTCAGGCTTCTTGCTATCTAGTTCTTATGTCTTAAATTAACTCATTTCTATAAATCTATACCTTGACACATGGCTCGTGGCTTACCAGTACTTTTTATCCTACTCCTCATGGCAGTGGCTGGCAGCATCTCCTGACTCAGGTGTGATCTGGGGGTGGTATGTAGGGTGAGTAGAAAATTTCTTAATAAAAATAAATAAATAAAACAATAAATTTTTAAAAACACATAAGAAAAGATAGTTTTCTGTTGGTAATACAAGTTAACATAAAAAGTGATAGTTTTCTGTTGGTAATATGAGTTAACTTAAAAAGTGAATTAGGTCCATATTGGACTCACCAAGATAGGATTAATAATGAAATATTTTTGCTGAATTTTTCAAATACAAATGGACAAGCATTGTTGATATATTCATTGCCTGTATATATTGTATATAGTTATTGTACTTATTGTATATAGTTTTTCTTACATTAGTTATAATTTTTTTATATTAGACAAAAAAGGGGAGAAGTGATGATATTTTATCTGTGTACCCCAATAAATCTTATCTGAGGATCAGAGGAACAAGCCAGCTATTGTAGTAAACATAGAAGTCAGGCAATGGTAGCACACACATTTAATCCTAGCATTCAGGAGGCAGAGATCCATCCAGATCTCTGTGAGTTTAATGCCACCCTGGGAACAACCAGGCATGGTGGCACATTCTTTTAATCCCAGCACTAACCATGGAGGTCTGGAGGTCTATACAGACAGACAGGAAGTGATAGAACTGTGCAGAAAGAGGAAATGATGTAGCTGGGTGGAGAGAGGAAGTAAGAGACTGGAACAGAAAAGCATATAGACATAGGAATACAAGAAGTAGGTCTCACCGGGCGGTGGTGGCTCACGCCTGTAATCCCAGCACTCAGGAAGCAGAGGCAGGTGGATCTCTGTGAGTTCGAAGCCAGCCTGGCCTACAGAGCTAGTCCAGGACAGGCTACAGAGAAACCCTGTCTTGAAAAACCAAAGGAAAAAAAAAAGAAGTAGGTCTCTCTGGAGGCTGAGAGGTTGTAAGGTGAGGTTGGCTGTAACTTGCCCAATTCCTCTAATCTCTCAGTTTTAACCTCTATATCTGGCTCCAGGTATTTTATTAATAAGATCATTTAGCAAATCATCTTACATTTGGGAGCCAGATAGTGGGCCCCCAAAGAGTGGAAAAAAAAAACTACACACAAGTAAGAGTAGTCGTTACTGATCATCAAGGAAATTTCTCTTTGCAACAGACAAACCATAATAGAAACTCTCAACTAATCTAAATACAGATTGTGGAGTCCAATCTCAATGGATACTCCTACAATACAAGTTCAAAACCAAAGATTCAAGGATTAGAGCAAAAGAGGGGGTTAAATGGTTATAAGAGCCATAGGATCAGGGAATTTGCTATGAGTTTGTGTCTCCTAGCAATATCAGAAGCTCCACCCATAAAGCCTTGGGAACAGGCCTTCCCAAACATAACCTGAATAACACAATAGACTTGCCAAAGGGGAAAGCCTGTGAGACCTCAACCCAACAAAGAATGACAGTTTACTGTGCTTGCTAGGTTTATGTAAATTTGATACAAACTACAGTCATCTAAGAGGGGGAAACCTTGATTGAGAAAATGCCCCAATAGGTTTGGTCTGTGGGGCATCATGTAGAGAATTTTCTTAATTGGTGATTGATGAGGCAGGTCCAAGGCTGGGCTGGAGGTCCTGAGTTCTTTAAGAAAGCAAGATAAGGAAATCATGAGGAGCAGACCTGTAATCAGCACACCTCCATGGCCCCTGCATCAGCTCCTACCTCCTCTTTCTAGCCCTGCTTGAGTACATGTTCTAACTTCCGCCAGTGATGGACTGTGATCTGGAAGAATGAAGTCAAATAAACCCTTTGCACTCCAAGTTGATTTGGTCATGATGTTTCACCACAGCAATAGAAATCATAATACAGCTACTAAGCAATGCTGAGAGTGAGGGAAAGAGTCTGCCCCAACAAAAACATGGCAAATGTTATCCAAAACCAAATGGTGAACTCTTAAAACATAAAAACAATAATGTTACACAGACTGGGCAGGATACATTTATGTATTTAGAAATGTTTTATATATATATGCAAATATATATTATTTTTCTATTAATTGTTGATACATATGCATCAACATTATATATCTGTTGTACATGTATCGACCTTTACTAATAAAAAGAGACTGAATTTGATACAAAGCAAAAACGGGTATAGGGAGGGGAGGGTTTGCAGGAAGGAAAGGGAAGTGTGAGGTGATGTTATTATACTATAATCTCAAAGAAATAATAAAAATATGAGGAACACAAAAAAATTTGACAAAATTGTTGGTAGGCTGGGCTCTGACATTATTGAAAGTTGGCTTCATCCTCTAAACACTAGACTTATGCTACAGTTATTTCTAAACAAAACTGTCCTATGATATGTTTAGGTAAATGTGTGTGTGTGTGTGTGTGTATGAATATGTGAATTTGTGTGAATATGTCAGTTTGTGTCTGTTAATGCAGAATTGAATCCTATTTCAGTAAGAATATAGAAACATGGATAGACAAGGTATCATTGTTGAAAATAATAATGGAATAATAGAATTGTTTTGACCTCTTGAAGAAATGCCCAAGGATGACCTTCAAGGGAGAATATTCTGAAAGAATATCCAAAATAATCTGTTTTTAATAACAATACTGTAAATTATAAAATATTAATGAAAATAGAAAATGTTACCTGATGGCTGTATGATTATATTTTTAAATTATTTTACCTGAACCTAATTAAGGTACCAATTGCTAGGGAAAACAATTCTAATGGACAATAGTTTCAAACAAATAACCAGAAATAAACTTAATCAAAGAGTTTTAAGATGTCTGTTCTCAAAACTTGAAAACACTAAATAAAGAAGTTAAAATCACAAACAGAAATGTCTCACTTGCTCATGGATTAGAAGAATTAATATGTCAAAGTCATTCTATTACTGAAAAAGATGTACATATACAATGCCATTACTTTCAAAATTCCAATACCACTTACGTATAGAAAACTGTATCAGAATGTAGATGAAAACACCAAGACCCTTAATGTTGACACAGTCTTGAGCAGAAAAACAATACTGGAAGTATGTATCACAATGCATAATTTTAACTGTAATACTAGTCCATAGTTATAAGAGCTGTGTTTTATTTGTACCAAGACAAGTAAGTGGATGGGATATAACGGATGACCTGAGAATAAACCCACCTACCTATAGTCATGAAACATTCGACATGGCCATCAAAAACATTCATTGGAGGTAAGGCATCATGCTGAATAAATGGTGCTGAGAATCTCTATATCCAAATGTAGAATGATCTAGGTCTGTGGCTGTGTCCCTGTCTAAACATCAATTCAATATGAATCAAACACTTTATTGGAAGGCATTAAGCATTAAGCTAGTAGAATATGTAGGCAACATCCTTCAAATAAAAACAAAACAACTGGATTTCTAAAAAGAACATTAATAGTGTAGGAGGGAAGCCCAATATTTCACAAACTAGACTGCACAAAATTCAATAAAAGCTTGTGCAGTAAAGAAAACTTTAAACAGAGTGTACAAAAATTACAGAGGGCAAGGAAGATGCCTTAGTTGTCCAGATAGTTACACCACACATGATGAGTAGGTCTTGATCCCCATGACCCTCATGTAGGAAAGAGAGAACAGACTCCTACAGTTGCCTTCTGACCTCCACAAACATGGTATATGCACAATACTTCCCTTAAACAAACAGGGAAGTAAACGTAATAAGTAAAACAACAGCAAGGAAAGGTATGAATTCCTTGCCAAGAAAATATCATACAGATATTAATGTGTAAAATTATATACAAAGACATGAAAATTTAACACCATGAGTCCCAGAAATCACATAAACAGTAATGGAATAATAAACTGAACCAAGAGATCTTGAAGGACTAAATACAATTGACAAAAAAGAAGAGAGGAAGAAAACGTGTATTTTTCCTTTGCCATCACTTAAATGCAAGGTAAAGCTGTTTAATATACTTCTTCCTCCCAGTCAGAATGGCTCCCATCAGAAAAACAAGTCTCCTTCCCTGTATGCTCTTTCTCCTGTCTCATACCTACATAGTTGTCACCAACCAAACACACCCTACCCACATGGGGCTAGACCATAGTGGTAAACACTGTAAGCACTGTTCTTGAGGAGTTTGTGGATTGAGGACGACTGGAAACAACAGAGAGGGTTCTGATGGGGTCAACATTTGAAGTTTTGGACTGATGTGGGCAGCACTAATGTATCTGACAGTAACAGACAGGGTAGAGTTAGCCTGTCACAGCATTGCTGTTGATACTGTCATTTGTTATGGACCTTTGTAGAACTATGTTTTGGTTTTTTTTGTTTTTGGTTTTGTTTTGTTTTTTTAGTTCTTGTTTTGGTTTCTTTATTGTGATGAATTGCAATCAAAATAGATAAAACATACTTTACTGTAAAATATGACTACCCTTTAGAAATGAGACATGGGTATGTTTTTGCAGTATCTCAGTGTGATTGAGCAAAGGATTTGAAAACATTCAGTGTGGATTATTGCCACTTTCTTATGGTCTATGGAAACTCTTATGCATTTGTCTAAAATAATTTCTCTTTTACTAACTTAACGGCAAATGACACTTCAGTATTCCAAAGAGGAACTAACCATGTTTGCCCCTTTACGGGAGGAAGGACATTCATAACACATTGCCAGCCCTTCAAATATGAGACCTCAGTATTTCCCACTTGCTCCTTGTGACTACTTGTCTTCCTCTCAGGATAAAGAATTATCAGATCATCTCCAACTGTAGTCTCTTAAAAGATGAGAGTAGTAAATTAGTCATAATTCTTTATCATTGCCATCTGTGGCAAACAATTTTCCGCAGGTTATTTTTGTTGTTGCTCAAGCCTCTATGCCCTTTGCTACTGTGAGAAGATAACTGGCAGTCAAAGGGGAGAGGAGATCACAGAATTACAGACCCATATCTCAGGTACTGCTTGCCTTTTTAAGGCACAAAATGTGGTCACTGAGATTAGAGCACCGAGAATAAAATCCTGGCAGGGAAGGCGATGTGGTTTTCTAACACCTGCTTACGAATCAGAGTTCATGAATTAAAGGTGATCTCAGTAGACTACCAAGTGATTACATGAGAAAAATTAGACTTGAAATTTAAGCCAGTTGAAAACACCACCACAGAAGAGTGAAAGATATTCCAGAGGAAATGGTTCAAAGCAGGAAAAAACATGGGATCTACTCCCGCCATTAACCTGATTCTCCTCAATGAACGTAATCTTCACTTACAGTGACTGCTGTCATTTAGTCCAAGAGACAATGAAACCTGATTTTCAAGGTGATCAGCACTTTATATTAATCAACCTGTTGCTGAACACCCTCTCCAACCACCAGGATCTTAAACTGGATTTTCTTGGTTCTTAACACTGCACCTGTGCTGTGTCAAAGTTTGTTTTCAAGTATGTGATGAATGTTGGAAAGCATCTAGATCTGTAGAAAATTGTGAGTTTCTGGAAACTGTTAAAGAATTTCTATAATTGTGCAGTTGTGGCAGGTAACTGTAATGCTAGCATTAACCATCCTGACAACATTCCCATCTCTAATCAAGAGCCCATCTCCCTCTGTCAGCCTGCTGAGGACCTTTAGGAAGAGCGAACAAAGATACTGAGAGTTTGTAGCATCACTTGTCAGGGAGTCACATGTTTTATTTCTTTAAAATGTCCTTGTTGCTAGGGGAGTTTTTGTGAATGTGTGAAAGCACAAGAGGACTCTACTTTCTTGTCTGTGATTCTTGTTAATACTGATCTAAACAGTAAAGTCTGGTAAGCACATCCAATGAAATGTGATCTGAAAACTGTATCACATGTTATATTTGTGAGTCACAAAATTAAAGTTTGTATATGCAGCATATGCTATAAAAATCAGTCTGCAAAGTTTTTCAGTGCTAATAGCTCAGCTAATGATTGGGACTTAATTCAGCTTATGCAATAAGTGACTTATTTATAGTTCCTTCATACACACATTTACTACTGTGTGATTTCTACTTAACGTGAAGTGATGGTTTGACCTCTGATCAAGGAATAAGTCTTATGATTGTTTCACGTGCTTATTTTTAGAAAATGAAATAAGTGAGCTATAGGTCAATACCTTAGATTCATGCTTCAGTTTACTCATTGCCCAGGCTCATCATGATGCAGGACCCTGAGGTATTATGTCCCCACAGTTCATGCACCTCTATGAACATATCTCAGTGTTCACTAATAACCGACATTGGTCTATACTCTTAATGTTCACAAAGAAATGGATACTTAAAATAGAAGAAAATCATGAAACTCTAGCCATGTGGTATACAGTAAGGAAGTACAAGAACATAATTAAATACTCCACAGCCATGCCTGGAAAAAAATAAGTAACTTGTGCTAATGGAGTATGTGAAATGGCTTTAAACTCACTCTATCATCACCCAGCAATTCCTTCCTCTCACTATCCT
The DNA here is from genome assembly GCA_902168405.1 of Peromyscus aztecus. Classification (NCBI taxonomy): domain Eukaryota; kingdom Metazoa; phylum Chordata; class Mammalia; order Rodentia; family Cricetidae; genus Peromyscus; species Peromyscus aztecus. Next base: position 28,198 of record CABHPQ010158887.1, read on the forward strand.
GAAGTAATCACAATATCAAAATCTCAACTACACTGTGTATAACTCAGATTCCCCTATCATTTTCATTGTTAACATGTTAATCACTAGTATCTGCCTTGTAGATTTAGAAGAGTGAACAAGTTATATACTGTTTTTCTTACAAAACATGGATCTGTACATTATAACCACTTATATAAACATCGTGAACCATTTATTATTAATTCTAGCGGGTGGTACTAAGTTGTATGCCAAATGTTGGTTTTTAGGTAACATGGTGCAGACAGCCTATGCCTATCTCCCCATGTAGAATTCTCAGACTCAGGCAGTGGAGATGTATCCAATGGCAGCTGGTGGCTATAGGGATTATTTTGTTATCACAAAGCTAGAGTTTTGGGCAATTCATCTCTCATCTAGAATTATGTCTTGCTTTACTTCAAGGCTTACAGATTAAAGTGCATCGACTGGATTCTGATGCACTTGATTGTGACAAAATTCTTAACTCTCCTGTGTAAAGGTGTTCCACAAGCAATGGCAGCTTTTGGTTTGCAGTGTTTCTTCAATCATTTTGAGTGCAAGCTGCTTTACCTTCACAGGTTGGTTAGAGGTGTGTCATTTGGCAGCATGTGCTTAATGAGTCCAGGTCCTCACCATCAGCTCTGAGGATGCTATTTCAACTGGCTTTAAAAAGAAAACTCCCAAGTACATCAGCTATTCCATGTACCTGACCTGGATCCTGTCTCTTCTCTTTAGCATTGTTTCCCTTAAGCATATGTCTGCAAAACCATGCAATAAGAACACCACACGTCTCAAGGAGTTGGGTTACTGTTCTGATGTTCCCTTTGATAAAACTGCTGAAATACTGCATGCAGTATATGTGATATTTTCTGGTGCTGTATACATGGTGGTGATGCTATGCTCCAGTAGCTCCATGGTTCTCATCTTACACAGGCACAAGAAGATGATGCAACATATATCTAGGACCAATATCTCTCCTAGATCTAGCCCTGAATCCAGAGCAACATAATTTTTTCTACTGGTGAGCACCCTTGTCTGCTTTTATACACTCTCCACGCATTTTAGCATCTGTTTAATTTTTTTATTAATCTCAAGTATCTGTTGAGTACTCATGCAATATTTTCAATGTGTTTTGCTTCTGTCAGCCCCTACTTGCTCCTGAGACATGATTCCAGTGCATCAAGTCTTTGCTTTGGTAAACTATTGAAAATCCCCCTAACTAAAGGTCAGCCTGACTATTCCAAACCCTTACAGAATTCTTATATTTTGTGTCATGCTCAGAAAACTGTAACCACAGTATAACATTTGTATTCTATGGGATTGTTGTTTTGTATAACAACACTTTTATGTTAAATGTGCATGCATGCTTTTTACATGCATAGTTGCATGAATGAACATGTGAGAACATATCCAATGAGATTTTGTTTACTATTCATCAAGCAATACCACTAAAAGACTTAATGTAAAGTACAAGTTGCAATGGATAGAAGAATGAAAATATTTGTTAATTTCAGAAATGTAAATAAGATAAACTATAATAGCAAATTGGTTTCGTACAAATTCCATTTTATGTTAGCTTTTCTTCCTGGGGAGAGAGTGAAAACTGTAAATAAATCTAAGTGTTTTCATTTTTTCCCTTTGGAATTTGCATTAGTGGTGTTACTTAAAATAACTTTGAAAACTAATTCACAGGATATTTCAGTTGAGTCCCTTCAGTGTGTCTTTGTGATGCTGAAAAATGGGGCGCATTTTCATGGTGATCACATGGTGTCTGCTTTATGACATGCATACAGTTTTCTTGTATGTGTTGATTTTCACTATTTTTACTTATTTCCTTAGACACACGCATCATTTTGGAAACATAACCAAAATTTAAAATAAAGTCATGAGTATCCAAAATGACAATCATGATTTCCTTCTTAAGATGAAATTTTCACTTACTGGTAGGTAGCCATGAATCTTCCATGGACAAGTAAGGCTTGTTCTTGTCAATATATTTTTCCACCAGAAGCCCCCTCTGCTTGGAGTTACTGCTTTATAAATGAATTCTATAGTGTCCAATGTGCTTTCCTTGGTTTGAGTCAATATTTCACCACATGTTCTATTGCCTTTACTGTAACTGAGAAAAACTAGGACTCTCAACAGCCAACTAAGTACCAGGAAGGAGTTTCAGGCATCCTACCTCTCCCTACATAACTATTGGCTTTGGATGTGTTCTGGCCAATTGACACTCATTGTCTTCACAACACACTCTGATGTATAGCCTTTTCCTCTGAATTGATACACTCCTTCAGGAGGAGGGGGCTAACTCAAATAAAAAAAATAGACAAAGTCACCTTGTTTGGGAAATATGAAATTTGCAAGGATCACAAGTGCCTCTCTCCAGTTATCCAATGCTATGGAAGCAGAAGATATCTGTTGGGGGAGGATATCCTCAGCTGTCTAGCTACCTCGAGAAGATTATTAGACAGGGAGTGCTGCCTGAAAGTCACACGAGAGCTTCAGGATTGTAGTTTTCACTAGACTATACTCATATCTTGGTGGGCCATTTAGTGATACAGTCATTTTTGCTCTCCTTTCTGTTTCTGTTGACTAACATCATGTTTGAAGTTTAAACTTATTATGCTTGAGAAACCAAAAAGCAAATGTGCCTCCAGCATATAAGCTCCTAGCTTGTTTAAGCTGTACTGTGAGCCCACTCCCCTTTTCCTCAGACACTGAAGATTATTTTAAAAAACTGTCTGCTCTTGTAAATAAACAAATAAATAAATAAACCACCTCTGCTTTTCTTACAAGATAAGGATAAGTAGGTTAACTGCTCTTTCTGCTTTTGTATTTAAGCTTGCATACTCTGTTCAAAAAGAATTGCTGCACGCCTTTAATCCCAGCACTCGGGAGGCAGAGCCAGGCGGATCTCTGTGAGTTCGAGGCCAGCCTGGGCTACCAAGTGAGCTCCAGGAAAGGCGCAAAACTACACAGAGAAACCCTGTCTCAAAAAAACCAAAAAAAAAAAAGAATTGCCAAACAAAATGTAATCTTATGAGTTTTGTCTGAAGTGACATGACTCCAGGCTACATCTTGGGAGCTCTTTCAGATGTAGTCCTGGAACCAGGTGTTGACACCAATACCAAAATAAAAACCTCCTCTATTATAATTTTTTATTGTCAAATTAGTGAACACTGATCAACTCCAGACCCATAACACTGTAAGGAACCCCTTTTCTAGACTCCTTTTAGTCACCCCAAAAATGTTGTTTGGTTTTCCAAGCTGTCTGGACTTCACTGGAAAAATTCATTCTGTTGTGGGTTTCCTCTCTGTGTGTGTTGAGCATCCTCAGGAAAATTCTCTCACAAAATATGCTCCTGATGACAACCTCCACACTTATTGTCACTGGTTTCGCTCTATGTCACATAGTAAGATAAAAAGACATGAACCTGAGAAAGCACCTCATACAGAGGAGAGATATTTGATATATGTTTTTATTTTACAGCCATCCTCATTCTGTATGCAACACATACTTAAGTTTGTTCTGCCGTTGGTTTCCTCTCTGGGGTAACTAGACATTTGCTCATGTTTCTCCAGAAACAGTGTTTTGAAATTTAGTTCAGACATACTCACATGGACTCACCACAGCATTCTACCAATCCTGAAGAGAAGAACAACCATCACCCCTAGTAAAATTATTCCATAAAATGAGAAAGTGCTCTATATATACTCTGATACCAAAACCAAAAGAGTGGAAATTAAAGATGAGTACCTTTGATGAACATAGAGCAAAAATTTTCAATAAAATACTTGCACTTGAATTTAAGGGCACTTCAAAAACCAATTCAATACTACCATACTGGCTTCATTCCAGAGATGCAGAGATGGTTTAGCATGTGCAAATGTAATGTATTAAGTCAGTGGACTCAATTTGGAAACCACAGATTATATCAACAGATGCAAAAAAAACTTTTGATATTTTTCAGAATTCCATGATTAAAATTCCTGAGAAACTAGTGGTGGAGGGGACATATTTCCAAATAATGAAGCCTGTATATGACAGACCCACATCCAACATCATGGAGAAAATGGAGAAAAACTTGAAACATTTCCTCAAAAATCAGGAAAAAGACAGAGATGTCCTCACTCCTACTCAATATAGATTTGAAGCTTAAATAGAGTATTTAATACAGGAAATAAGAGGATCCATATAGAAATAAACTGGAGGTGGATGGGGATGGGAATATGAGGGACCAGGTTGGGGGATGGATAGAGGGAGAGAGTAATGAAAGAAATGCCTTGATGAGGGGCCATTTCAGGGTCAGGTATAACACTGGTGCAAGGGAAACTCCCATGAATCTATAGGGATGACCCCAGCTAAGACTCCCAGCAACAGTGGATAAGCAACCTGAACTGGCCATATTGGTGACTATCCTAATTGTCACCAGAGTGTAGTTGAAGTTTTCCTGTGTCCCACCTGGCTTGTGGTCAGGACAAATCTCTCTCATCGGCCAGTCCTGCAACAGCTTGGACCCAAGGAAACACACAGAGGCCTATATTAAAACTATATGGCCCAATGGCTCAGGCTTCTTGCTAGCTAGATCTTACACTTAAATTAACCCATTTCTATAAATCTATACCTTGCCATGTGCCTCATGGCTTACCGATATCTTTACATCTTGCTTCTCATGGTGGCAGCAGCTGGCAGCATCTCCTGACTCAGCCTTCCACTTCCAAGAATCCTCCTCTCTGCTTATTCTGCCTATACTATACTTCCTGCCTTGCTACTGGCCAATCAGCATTTTATTTATCAACCAAATCAGACCAACACATTCACAGCATACAGAAAGACATCCCCAGCACTTCCCCTTTTCTTTTTTTCAAGTATATATTCAATATTGATCATACTCACCCTTTACTGCCCTGTCTAACACTACCAAGCACAGCTCTGAGTGACAAATCCTTCTTGACTTTGTAACTGCCCTTTATAAATTCTTACTGAATTGGTTGCCCAGTCATTGCTATTCATGTGTGTAGTCATCTACAGGGGCAGGGGGAACCTACCAGTGACCACATTTCTAAAGAAAAGGAGACCTTAATAATAGTATTACTCTGATAAATGAACATGCTGTTAAATTGAGTCCCAATGATTTATCATTGTATCATTAAATTAGTTCATCTCTTAACCTCATCAGAAAAGCTTCTGTTTGTAGTAGATGATGATTAATACAGAGACCCACAACTGGTCAAGGATCAGAAAATAATACACTGGTGAAATACTCATCCCCAAAAAGGACATCTATATAAAAATCCCTCCATCCAAGGATAAGAATTTAGGGAAGAGGGTCCTGAAAATTGTAAGACCTAGAGATGATAGGTGATTAGAATGAAACAGTGTTTTTGGTGAACAGGAAGGGTGTTGTACATGTGGATCCATAGCTGTTGACACTGTTCATGAGACATAAGCAAGATCAAGCAAAACAAAAGTATTAACATGGTCAGGAAATTGTCACACAGTCCCACCCTTCCTAAGGAACTCTTGGCAGTTGATGGCTACTGGGAAAGAAAATGTCAGTTTCTTTAAGGGTGTGACACGGTTGCCTGGATCATAATCCAGTAAGACCACACTGATAACAATAGTAATAGCAACTGCCAGTTGTTTCTGCAAACCTGAGAGTTTACATGTCTCCATAGAAACAACTTCCCTTTGGATAAAAGCAGTTTCCCTCCATGACTGAGCATTACCAGGTGTAATCTATGGGTAAACATGCCGAAGTTGAAAAACAAATTTGAAAGGCCAATCACCACCATTTAACAAAACAACATTATTATTCTCCCCACTGAGGACAGAAGTTTGGACATACATAAGTCTTTTCCCTAGTTTGCAGTAAAATATAGGGCTTCCATTCTGTGTGTTGGCCTCAAAGCCAACCAAATGCATGCATATTTATTATGACAGTATTGCATTATTAGGTATATCTGCTATGGCTTGCTGGCTGTGTAGCACCCAAGGTCCACAGCCCATGAGAAATTTTTCATTAACATTTTCCTGCCACTAACTGAATAGTGTGTCATGGCAAAACCACAGCTAGCCAGGAACAGGAGAATGTCTACCTCCATCATTGTTTGATTTCTTAGTGTCCTGCAAACAAACCATTTGATTCTAATATACAACCAATAACAGTGGCCTCATCTTGAATGATCAATCCTGAGGATGGATACTTGACAGTACCCTTTTCTATATAGTAGTGTATTTTCATTCATACACTCAAATTTCAACTTCTACTCTTCTTTCTCGGGCTTTTCTAAATCAGTAAGATACTCAAGAGTTAATAATCTTTCTACATCAGGGCAAATCTCTTAAGGAATATGCTCTCAACCTCAGGCAAACACCAGAAGGTTTTGGCATTTAGCAGTTTGAACAGTGCTAGAACAAATCATTAAAAAGATCCAGTAAAATATACAGGATCCCCATTGCTTTTTATCTGTTTGTCAGAAGAGCAGTGTTAGGTATAGCAGCATGACTGGGGACTCTATATTCCTCAGCCCTTCATAATATGATAATACTTACTGTAAGCCATTGAGCAGCCTTTTGGGCAAGCTCTCCTGTAGCTTCAGTATCATTTTGCATTTCCCAATCAGGTCTTGTCAGAGCCAACTTGCATTGCTAAGCACACATCAGGCCTAAAAGGGAACACCATTATATGGAAGCATGCTGTACACTCTACCAGGGTCACCTATTCAATTATGATAGCATGTGGTTTGGCATCATGACCTTAGTATTTCAGTGCTTACATGTGGCAGGAATCCCAGACTTTGCCAATGAACTTCATCCCAATTACCCCTCCCTGCAGTGTATATATGTACACAGAATATGGTGTATAAACAACTGCCAAGACAGAGGATAAGACTAATTTATCCCTCTGCCAACTTTAATTTTTCCACATGCACTTTTTAAGTACATTATGATTTCTGAGAAACATTGTTCAGATTGTTTTACTAATTTTTATCATTATTTAAGAATTTTGTCCAATGTACTTTCATTATATTTACTTCCTCCCCACATTCTTCCCAGGCCTTTCCCTTCCATCTATAGCCAGATTTGTGTCTTATTTAATAAAATAAATACCTATCAAGCACAGTTTGTGTTTTCTATTAGTTCTTCAGTGTGTAGCCTTCCATTAAAAAGTGGTCAACTCTACAGTTTAAATAACCCTTCACTCTTTCTGTAAGCTCTTTTGTTATACAATTGATATACATGGGACTGGGATACAATTTTGCTCGGAATCTAGTCAGCTGGAATGATCCTTAATTAGTTTTTCACTTCTTATCACCCTTACTTGCCTTTAAAAGTTATGAAACTAATTAAAATGACAATATATATTACTAAAATATGCTAGAGCATCACATAAAATTCTTATCGCATGATGACATTTAGCAAAGCCACTACAACCCCTCACTGTCCTGATGTTTTTGTTTAATTGACTACAATTTAAACTCTCCTATCACATCTGGATGAGATGAGCATCATGAACCACCTCTTACATGCTTGATTTCTTTCCTACTGCCCCTCATTCTTCTATTATCCTTATGTTGGTGTTTTTCATGGGTACAGTAAATGATTATGATCAAGTGTCCCTGTTAGCTCATATGATCCAGTCCATCACAACATTATTTTTTCACAATCTGTTTTAGGTTACATAGTCTTTTTCTCAAGGATGCATGAGCACCTGTTTCTTAATTCTTTGTTTCTATGACACTGACACTACAACTCATTACATGTGTCCCCAGTTCCTTCAGCCTCACAAACAGGACTGGGAGTGGTGCTTTCTTTTCTTGTTTAAAATATTTCCTAATACAAACAATGCATAGAAGAACTCTTGATTATCATACATTCTGATAATATACACTGTTTTATGGTCCAAGATTGCATATTGAAAGATAGATTCTAACATTGTTCTAAAGCTTGTACCTGAGAGATATACCCCATCACATTTACTTTATTTGTCTCCTTTTGTGGATTCACAATCTGTCAAATAAGGAAAAGCATGCTGATAGATATCTACTTGGTCCTCTTTTCCAGAGCAGCTGCAAATCAAGGCTACTGTGAAAGTGGTAACACATGTCTTTCTCCTTACAGCCCTCCTGTGTGAGTGTGTTCTTTCTGGGCATTATAGAACTGGGAAATAGGCCCTGGAGCTCCCATCTTGACAAGAGACCCTACAATCTCCATGCCATGCCTCCACACCCATCCGCTTGAGACCCCAGCCACTTCCTGAGACTTAGACACCAGCCCCAAGCACCCATCCCACCCCGAAGCTCTAATCTGGACAAGAGCCCCCAGATGCCATCCAGCCTGGAACTCCCATCTGGACAAGAGAGCTTCCATCTGGACCAGAGAGAGGCTTCCAGAATCTGTCAGCTCTGTCTGGACCAAGAGCACTGTTAAGACCAAGAATGAATTCACAAGGAGATGGACAGACGTCAAGGCAGAAGTACATACAAAAAAATAAAGAGCAATACAGCATCACCAGAACTTAGCCCTCCTCTAACAGCTAGACCTAAACATCACAAAATGGAAGAAGTAGAAGAAAGCAACCTTATGAATAACATCATGAAGATGATAGAGGCTTATAAAGAAGAAATCAAAAATGAAATGGAGGAACAGACAAACAAAAAATGGGAAGAACGCTATAAAAAAATAGAGGAAAGGACAAATAAAGCAGAAGAAAACAACAAATCCCTGAAAGAAAATCATGAAAAAGCAATGAAACAGATGAGGGAAACAGCTCAAAACCTGACAAGGGAAATAGAAAAAAATGAAGAAGACACAAACAGAGGGAATGCTGGAAATAGAAAATCTGAGTAAACGAACAGGAACTTCAGATGCAAGCATAACCAACAGAATGCAAGAGATGGAAGAGAGGATCTTTGCTGTTGAAGTCATGGTAGAAGAAATAGGTTCATCAGTCAAAGAAAACACTAAAGCCAACAAAGTCATGACCAAAAATGTCCAGGAAATTTGGGACACCATGAAAAGACCAAACCTACAAATAATAGGGATAGAGGAATGAGAAGAATACCAACTCAAAGGCACTGAAAATATATTCAACAAGATCATAAAAGAAAACTTTCCCAACTTAAGGAAATGCCTATGAAGATGCAGGAAGCCTATAGAACACAAAACAGACTAGACCCCCCAAAAAAGTCCCCTTGCCACACAATAATTAAACAACTAAATGAACAAAATAAAGAAAGAATATTAAGAACAGCAAAGGAAAAAGGCCAAATGACTTATAAAGGCAAACCCATCAGAATAACACCCGATTTCTCAATGGAGACTTTGAAAGCCAGAAGGACCTGGACTGATGTAATGAAGACACTAAGAGACCATGGATGCCAGCCTAGACTAATATACCTAGCAAAACTTTCAATCATCATAGACAGAGTGAACAAGGTATTCCAAGACAAAGCCATATTTAAACAATTCTTATCCACAAACCCAGCCCTACAGAAAGCACTAGAAGGAAAATTCCAACCTAAAGAAGTCAGATACACCCTCAAAAACACAGGCAATAAACCACAGCAGTAAACCCAAAGAAGAGAAGACACACACACACTACCAACAAAAAAATAACAGGAATGAATAATCACTGGTCATGAATATCCCTTAATATCAATGGACTTAATTCACCTGTAAAAAGACACAGGCTAACAGAATGGATATGAAAGCAGGACCCATCTTTCTGCTGCATACAAGAAACACACTCCAAATTCAAAGATAGACACTACCTAAGAATAAAAGACTGGGAAAAGACTTTCCAATCAAATGGTCTTAAGAAGCAAGCAGGTGTAGCCATCCTAATATCCAGCAAAATAGACTTCAAACTAAAATCAATCAAAAGAGATCAAGAAGGGCATTACATACTCATCGCAGGAAAGATCCACCAAGATGAAGTTTCAATTCTCAACATCTATGCACCAAACACAAGGGCACCCACATATGTAAAATAAACATTACTAAAGCTTAAATCACATATAAAACCCCACACATTAATAGTGGGAGACTTTAACACCCCACTTTCTCCACTGGACAGAGCTCCCAAATCAAAACTTAACAGAGAAATAAAGGACTTAACTGATGTTATGACTCAAATGGACTTAATGGATATCTACAGAACATTCCATCCTAACAAAAAAGAATATACTTTCTTCTCAGCACCCCATGGAACCTTCTCTAAAATCAACCACATAATTGGCCACAAAGCAAATCTCAACAGATACAAAACAATTGTAATAACCTCCTACATTCTATCAGACCACCATGGTTTAAAGTTAGATTTCAACAACAACAAAATACTACAGAAAACCTACAATCTCATAGAAACTGAATAATGCTCAACTGAATCACCAATGGGTTAAGGAAGAAATAAAGAAAGAAATTAAAGACTTCCTAGAGATCAATGAAAATGAATATACCACATACCCAAACCTATGGGACACTATGAAAGCAGTGCTAAGAGGGAAATTCATAGCACTAAATGCCCACATAAGGAAGTTGGAGAAATCTCACACTAGTGACTTAACAGCACACCTGAAAACTCTAGAATAAGAAGAAACAAAATCTCCCAGGAAGAATAGATGCTAGGAAGTTATCAAATTGAGAGCTGAAATCAATAAAATAGAAACAAAGAGAACAATACAAAAAGTTAATGAAACTAAGAGTTGGTTCTTTGAGAAAATCAACAAGATAGACAAGCCCTTATCCAAACTAACCAAAAGACAGAGAGAGAGAGAGCATCCAAATTAACAAAATCAAAGTGAAAAGGGGGGCAGAACAACAGACAATGAGAAAATTCAGAGAATCATCAGGTCATACTTCAAAAACCTCTACTACACAAAACTGGAAAATCTAAAAGAAATGGATAATTTTCTGGATGTATACCACATACATACGTTAAATCAAGACCAGGTAAACTATTTAAATAGTCCAGTAACCCCTAAGGAAATAGAATCAGTCATTAAAAGTCTCCCAACCAAAAAAAGCCCAGGGCCAGATGGAATTCTACCAGATCTTCAAAGAAGAGTTAATGCCAATACTCTTTAAATTGTTCCACACAATAGAAGCAGAAGGAACATTACCAAACTCCTTCTATGAGGCTACAATTACCCTGATTCCTAAACCAAACAGAGATGCAACAAAGAAAGATAACTACAGATCGATCTCCCTCATGAACACTGATGCAAAAATACTCAATAAAATACTGGCAAAGAGACTCCAAGATCACATCAAAACAATTAATTATCCACCATGATCAAGTAGGCTTCATCCCAGGGATGCAAGGGTGGTTCAACATGTGAAAGTCCATCAATGTAATACACCATATAAACAAACTCAAAGAAAAAAAACACATGACCATCTCACTAGATGCAGAAAAGGCATTTGACAAAATCCAACACCCCTTCATGATAAAGGTCTTGGAGCGATCAGGAATCTAGGGAACATACCTAAACATAATAAATGCAATTAATAGCAAACCAACATCAAATTAAATGGAGAGAAACTCAAAGCAATTCCACTAAAATCAGGAACAAGACAAGGCTGTCCTCTCCCCCCATACCTATTCAATATAATACTTGAAGTTCTAGCCAGAGCAATAAGACAACATAAGGAGATTAAGGGGATACAAATTGGAAAGGACGAAGTCAAGCTTTCCCTATTTGCAGATGGCATGATAGTATACATGAGTGACCTCAAAGATTCAACCAAGGAACTGATACAGCTTATAAACACCTTCAGCAACATAGCAGGATACAAGTTCAACTCAAAAAAAAATCGGTAGTCCTCCTATATACAATTGACAAACAGGCTGAGAAGGAAATCAGAGATACATCACCCTTAACAATAGCCACAAATGATATAAAATACCTTGGGGTAACACTAACTAAGCAAGTGAAGGACCTATGACAAGAACTTCAAGTCCCTGAAAAAAGAAATTGAAGAAGATGTCAGAAAATGGAAAGATCTCCCATGCTCATGGATAGGCAAGATTAACATAGTAAAAAATCCAGTCTTACCAAAAGCAATCTACAGATTCAATGCAATCCCCTTCAAAATACCAACACCATTCTTCACAGACCTGGAAAGAATAATACTCAACTTCATATCTAAAAACAAAAAACCCAGGATAGCCAAAATATTCCTGTACAATAAAACAACCTCTGGAGGCATCACAATCCCTGACCTCAAGCTCTACTATAGAGCTATAGTAATAAAAACAGCTTGATACTGGCATAAAAACCTACATGTGGACCAATGGAATCAAATTGAAGACCCTGACATTAATCTGCACACCTATCAACATATGATTTTTGACAAAGAAGCCAAAACTGTACAATGGAGAAAAGAGAGCATCTTCAACAAATGGTGCTGGCATAACTGGATGTCAACATGCAGAAGATTGTAAATAGATCCATATCTGTCACCGTGTACAAACTTAAGTCCAAGTGGATCAAAGACCTCAACATACATTCAGTTACTCTGAACCTGATAGAAGAGAAAGTAGGAAGTAGTCTTGAATGCATTGGCATAGGAGTTCACTTCCTAAATATAACACCAGTAGCACAGACACTGAGAAAAACAATCAATCAATGGAACCTCTTGAAACTGAGAAGTGTTTGTAGAGCAAAGGACACAGTCAACAAGACAAAGTGACAGCCTACAGAATGGGAAAAGGTCTTCACCAACCCCACATCTGACAGAGGACTGATATCCAGAATATATAAAGAACTCAAGAAATTATACATCAAAATGCCCAACAGTCCAATTAAGAACTAATCAGAGAATTCTCAACAGAGGAAGTTCAAATGGCCGAAAGACATTTAAGAAGTTGCTCAACATCATCAATCATCAGGGAAATGCAAATTAAAACGACTCTGAGATACCACCTTACACCTGTCAGAATGGCTAATCAAAAACATTGAAGATAGCTTATGCTGGAGAGGATGTGGAGAAGGTGAACTCTCCTCCACTGTTGGTGGGAATGCAAGCAGGTACAGCCACTTTGGAAATCAATATGGCGCTTTCTTAGAAAATTGGGACTCAATCTCCCCCAAGACCCAGCTATACCACTCTTGGGCATATACCCAAGGAATGCTCAATCATACCACAAGGGCACTTGCTCAGCTATGTTCATATCAGCATTGTTTGTAATAGGAAGAACCTGGAAACAACCTAGATGCCCTTCAACTGAAGAATGGATAAATAAAATGTGGTACATATACACAATGGAGTACTACTTAGCAGAGAAAAACAATGACATCATGAGGTTTGCAGGCAAATGGATGGATCTAGAAAAAAATCATCCTGAGTGAGATAACCCAGACTCAGAAAGACAAACATGGTATGTCCTCACTCATAGGAGGATACTAGATGTAAAACAAAGATGACTAGACTGCTAATCACAACTCCAGGTAGGCTACCTAGAAAACAGGACCCTAAGAAAGACACAGGGATTGCCCAATGACACAGAAATGGATGAGATCTTCATGAACAACCTGGACATGAGTGGGGGTGATGAAGGGCAAGGTTCGAGGGAAAGAGAGCTTAGGGGAGCGGGAGATCCCAGCTGGATCAAGAACAGAGAGGGAGAACAAGGAATAAGAGACCATAATAGCTGGGTGTTGGTGTCACATGCATTTAATCCCAGCACTCAGGAGGCAGAGCCAGGGGGATCTCTGAGTTCGTGGCCAGCCTGGGCTACCAAGTGAGCTCCAGGAAAGGCGCAAAGCTACACAGAGAAACCCTGTCTCGAACACCCCCCCCTAAAAAAAAAGAAACTATGATAAATGAAGACCACATGAGAATAGGAAGAAGTAAAGTACTAGAGAGGCCCCCAGAAATCCACAAAGGTATCTCCACAATAGACTGGCAATGGTCAAGAGAAAGTCTGAACTGACCTTCTCTGGTGATAGGATGGCCAAACACCCTAACTGTCGTGCTAGAAATCTCATCCATTGACTGAGGGAAGTGGATGCAAAGATCCATGGTCAGGCCACAGGTGGAGCCCCAGGAGTCCAGAATTGGCGAGAAAGAAGAGGGATTGTATGAGCGGGAACTGTTGAGACCAAGATTGGAAAAAGCACAGGGACAAATAGCCAAACTAATGGAAACACATGAACTATGAACCAATTGCTGAGGAGCCCCCAACTGGATCAGGCCCTCTGGATAAGTGAGACAGCTGATTAGCTTAAACTGTTTGGGAGGCACCTAGGCAGTGGGACCAGGACCTGTCCTTAGTGTATGAGCTGGCTGTTTGGAACCTGGGGCTTATGCAGGGACACTTTGCTCAGCCTTGGAGGAGGGGACTGGATCTGCCTGGACTGAATCTACAAGGTTGAGCTGAATCCCCAGAGGCGTCTTTGTCCTGGAGGAGATGGGAATGGGGGTGGGCTGGGAAGAAGGTGGGGAGGGGGAGAGGGAGGACAGGGTAATCCATGGCTGATATGTAAAATTAAATTAAATTATAAAATAAAAAAAACTAAAAAAAAAAGAACTGGGAAATAATTTTATCCAGTTCCAGATAGTGAACCCATGAAATTAGTGTGACTACTGACAGAAGCCAAGTTTTGTGGTTATTGTTTGATATTGCTGCTGTCATTTGCAAAGCATTCTTATAGAACATTCTCTTCCTTGTGTAGACACTACTTTTACTTCCATCCAAATAGCAAAAACATTAAAGTTTTCTTCCATAAAATGTCAACTGAAGCTTGCCTTTTATTATAAGTACAAGCTCCAAGAATTAATTTGATCATTTATAGTTAGCTTTGATAAATTCCATTGTGAATTGATAACATCCTATGCTTTTTATTGTGTCTCTCTGAAATACTAACATAAAAGTCTTATAATTGAAATTCTCTTTTATATTGCTATGTGAAGGTGCTACACACTGAAATGAGGAATGGAAAAACCATTTGATTGTTCATGGAATCAAAAAATATAATGTCACATGCATAGCTCAATGACAGGCCTCATATAGACCTCCAGAATCTCATGATGATTACCTCCCTCTTTACCTTCAGGAAACACAAAAGGGGACAGTTTAAATGAGCTCTATAATTTTTCTTCAAGAAGTGGCAGCAAGAATGTTTTCCTGTTTTGAATACTGTGAACAGGGGAAAAATTGCTGAGAAATGTTTGTGCTTCCACATCCGTGTGTGCCCATTACTACAGCAGGTGAAAAGATTTGAGGGGAGGGAACATGACATAATCAAGACAGATGTCTCAGGCACTGGCTGCCTCCCTGCAGCTCATCTGCTGGTAATAAAGATCCTGGCATTGAGATCAGCATCTTACCAAAAACAGTATCACAGATATTGTCTCCAATTGCAATATTTTCAGCAGGGTCCATAGGTCAAAAGCCATCTCAAGATTCAAGGTGAGTGACCACAAGTAAAGAAAAGTGAGTTTGTACCTGATACTAGGACGTATTTCATTAATGGAGAAAAATCCAGAGAAACACGCTCCAACCGCAGATAACTAAATCCCTAATCCCTGATGGCACTGAATCTCCTACAGAGATTCATATTACAGTGGTATAATCCGAGTCATAATGATACCTGGTTTTCAAAGTGCTAAAACTTGTTTTAAAACCTACCTGCTAACTCCTCTGCCCCAACAGGAATCCTCCTCTGCATTGTCAGCTTTTCATCATCTGATCCCACAGTGTCACTATGCATCCTGGGGTGGAGAGTAAACAATGAATCATCCTAAGCAGAAACTATATCCAGTGGTCATATGCTGGATTCTCTTTATCTTGGAAACATGTATTGTATCTGCCATCAAAGAACTTCAGTCTGAACTAAGGATGAGGCTGATTCCTTGATAAAGTCAGCCAAGGCACCTACAAGTTGTAATTAGCATTTGAATAATGTACTCTCAATGTCACCAGTCATATATGTACCATTTCCTTAGTTGCTTAAAAGTTTTCTCCTTTTTTTGTCACAAAAATACCTACCTAATATGGTAATTCAATCACAGGATGCTTGGAATTCAGGTGCATATTGGAGTATCTATATGCTGCAACACACAGCTGTGATTCTAAACTTTATATAGATATTAACATCTGTTTGAAATATATAATAAGATTATTTCATTTTTATAATAGCAAGACACTTCATGGCCACAGAGGGCAGTATGTACACATACTTCCCATGGCAGTGGTATTTACCAGCATTCCATTATTACTAATAAAATTATCTGATCAGGAATCAATTAGCACTTCAATGTGTCATCCCAACTTTTGTAAAGCTATGCGTAGATTGCAAATTTAATTTAGGGTTATATCTTCTACATGGTAATTAAGCCATATCATTTCACTTGTGTTATCATTACACCATTGCTATCTTTTCTCCCCCACATCCTATAATACACAATGTAGGGCATAAAACAGCTGAATATTTCCTGGGCAGTTGAGGTTAATTTGTGTATTTCATCTTAAATACACTTAAAAATAGGCTGTTAACTAATTACTATAGGCAATTAAGAATGATGACAATGGGCTGGGGTCTTTGGCTACCTATTGGTCCTCCTTGGCCAATAACTCAAAATGAGGTAGTTCATGCTAGCAATGAGATTTTCATTCAGTAACCCATGTCTTCTGGGCCAGAATTGTTCACCTACACAGGGAAACTTTGTTAAAAATACTCTTTGTTTCTATTTGATTATTAATAAAAAACAATAATAGTAAAGGATAGTTTCCTTTGAAATATCAGTGGTAAAACACTTTCAGTTGTGAAATCAAAGAAAAATAAATCAACTTAGACAGGTAGCATTGAATGCAAAAAACACACAAGCATAAATTTGTAGCATCCAGTTCAATTTAATGTGCTCTCTGAGAATATCAACAAGTATTTTCATCTATATTTAATAATGACACCAACTGAAATGGGGAAGTAAAAATGAGATTTCTGTACAGAACACTTCAATCAAGAAATACCATGTACACATATAACTCAATGTTAGACCACATTATCTTCTCATCTCTAAAGATGAGATCCTGTGACCTCTGAAACAGAGCAGATAACAACCTCTTCTGAACTCTGCAGTATTTCATTAAGAGCTCATATCAGGAACTTATAATTCTTCTTTGCTAATGGTCACCAAGGGAGAAAAGTTCAGAGCAAAGTTCTTGTCTGTTCAAGCCTGCATGCCCATTGCTACTGCAGGTGAAATAATAATTGCAGGTCTGAGGGGAGGGGAGGTCATAGACTCACAGACCCATATTTAGGCACTGACTGGCTCCAGACACCCGACTTCCTGATCTTTGTGGTCATGGAGCTGTGATCAGCATGCTGGTAAGAGTAAATGTACTGACAGTGTAACAGACTGCAACCTGAGAGCAGAGATAAAGAGAAATTGTGGGAATCTTGGTAAGTGAACATAGAAGACAATAGAACAGGGGACTGAACCTGGATGAAAGACAAAGTCACAAAAGATACAGAGAATCCTTAGGGATGGAATCAGGAAGAAAGGAACACTGGGTTCCTAGAAGCACTGAGTTATACATTGAACCTAATGTGTTCCTCATTGTCAGTGCCTGATGTGCTGTTTCCCACTAGAAAAGAAGACTGGCCCTAATGGGGCCATAAAATGTCACTCTGAAGACAACTTATTTCTTTATGAGGAGATTTCCCTAGGGCACCCAATAAATGGGAGTTTCTGTAGTCAGTGACAGTGCATAGCTTTGTGGAAATTTGTAAGTCTGTGTGTTTTAATGTTGTCTGTGCACTAATGCACAGTGGTAAATGTGGAGAGTAAGGGGCATGGTAATGAAGTCTGAATGGAGAAAGAATTTATAGGCTCTCTCAATGATTCCAACACTGTGCACTTGGATGTGTACAGACTTTTCTATGAAATATTTTGAAATATGTCCTATAAAAACAGATTAGAAGCAAATTCTCATGGCAATAAATTGAAAATAACAGCAACCTGCAATCTCCTTTAATATGAATAATAAAGTTTTAGCCATTCTAGGAATACACCAAGTATTACTTCATGCTTTTAATAAGGAGTGAGATCCTTCCTTCAAACAATATAATCCTACCTTCAATTGGATGAAAATGAAGGACTCTTTAACACAAGGGATTTTCTGTGCCCCAGAGTGAGAGTGTAATTATAATGGAAGCAGCATTCATATCCATTTGAAACTACCTATGTTGACTAAACCTCAAGTATCATACTTCCATAGAAATGGCAAGGGACATTGAAATGAAAACAGTTATATATTTATTTCTTTCTGCCTTCAACTATTAGGACTTAATCTTGTTTTAACAAGTATGAAAACATTCTGATCAATTTTGGTACTAAATTATCCTGGCATAGAATATTGTAAAATGGGAAGTCTGATCAAATAAAGGGGATTTTTGGGATACCATGGCCTCTCTCCTAAATTTATCACTGTACATAAATCCAACTGTGTCAGTTTTTGAAATTATCACTTCTCATATTGACATGTTGCATATATAGCCTATAATTTACTAACCAACTCTATTGGAAGTACTCAAAAATTTACTTCATTCTGGTTTCAATATAGATCTCATCTCTGAACTTTGATTAATATTTTTGCCATCTTACTCAGTTATGCATGGACTGATGTTTATTTCCCCAATGTGAACAAAGCACAGGTCGCTATTGATCAGTTGTTACAACGGGGTTATTACTATGTTTCTAGCATGAGCCACAGGAGGCTTCCTGTGCTCAAGCTGTCACTGAGGCATCGTTGCCTCTTTCCGCATTTCCTGAGAGTGAACCCAAAAATAACTGAACGCTTTGTGCCCCTATTCAATCCTTTCCATGTGTGTAATTTGTGCCATGGCGGTGGCTGCCCTATAGGTTGAATATTTCTTGTGGACTCATTCTGGATGGAGAATGTCTTGTTTCCTGTACGTGTAGCCCCAGCCTCATCTTCCCATGCAGGATGCTCAGACTGAGAGCAGGAACTGACACCATGGCAGCCAGTGAGCTAGCTGTAGGAGTGATCTTCTTGTTTCTGACTGTGATTGGAGTTCTAGGGAATTTCTCTCTTCTCTACCATTATCTGTTTCTTTATCGAATAGGGTACAAGTTAAGGTCCACAGACTTGATTCTAATGTACTTGATAGTAGCCAACATCTTCAATCTATTTTGTAAAGGAATGACCCAGACAATGTCAGCTTTTGGTTCAAAGGACTTCCTCGACGATATTGGATGTAAATTGGTTTTCTCCTTTCACAGAGTGGGCAGGGGTGTGGGTGTTGGCAGCACCTCCTTCCTCGGTGTCTTTCAGGCCATTGGGATTGGCCTCAGGGACTCCAGGTGTTCAGACCTTAAAGTCAAAACACACAAGTGCATTTTTTACTCTGTGTACCTGCTGGCTACTTCATTTCCTTATAAGCAGTGTCAATCTAGTGCACATGAGGGCAAAACATGGGAACGAAAGCACAACAAACCTTAAATCTTTCCTGTACTGTTATTGGGTCCGTCATGACAAAACCAGAGACATATTGTATGCAATATTGCTGTCAGCTCCTGACATTCTTTTTCTGGGTCTCATGCTATGGGCCAGCAGCTATATGGTTCTCACACTGTATAGGCACAAGCAGATGATGAAACAAATGCCCAGGATTAATGTGTCTTCAAGATCATCCCATGAGTTAAGAGCCACCAAAACCATCCTTTTCCTGGTAGTACCTTCGTTTCTTTTTATACACTTTCCTCCCTCTGTCAACTCTTTGGTACTCTAGTACACAAGCCCAGCTGGTCTCTGGTGAATGTCACTGCAATGGCCTCCCTGTTTTTCCCGACTGTTTGTCCCTTTCTGCTCTTGAGTCGTGATTCTCGGTTGTTCAGCTTCTGCTTGCCCTTAAAAGGCAATAAACATTTCCCCAATGTCCCTGACCAACAGCTGAACTGAAAGTTTGTTCACAGTTCTTAGTTGTTACTGAGTCATTCTGAAAGAATTGTGAGCATAATTACAGTCACACCATGTCAGTGTGCAGGGTTTTGCAGAAAAGCTAGTAAATTACTGTGCATGGAGGCGTGCTTGCAAACACACATGCTCACACACGTATGTAACTGAGTGTGTCATTTTGTGTGCAATCATGGGAAACTGCATTTTCTTTATCATTATGAATCAAGGTATTTATCTGGATGATCATGTAATATATATAAAATACAAAGGATCATGAAAACGTGAACTTCAGGTATCAAGTTAAGAAATTGTTAAAAAGTTCACAATATCACTTTTGTGATGTGCTTTCTGCCTGTTTGGGTGATTGACACTGAAATAAATGAAAGAACATTTAAACTGAGGCCGATTTTTATACCTGATGTTTTCCTGACTCTTGAATTCTATGCTACACTCCGTTGTTTTAGAACAGAAGGTGAACTTATGCCCATGATTTACTGTCCCTCTTGCACTTATGTTTTAGTGTATTTTTTCTTCTCCTATACACTGCTTAAATGCAGATTTGTGCCTTTAAGACCTTTCAATTTGCAGGTTACTTCCTCACAGCACAAGAATATTTGTACACTGTACACAGCTCTGCATGCATTTTCAAAATGGAAACTAATGTAATTAGGTTCAAACCTGATGGTAGATGCCCATCTCAAAACTATTCAAAATGGGAGCACAGAGTGAACTCACTGCACAGATCCCCTTAACCAATTCTCAATTCACAGGAATGAAATATTTCTCTGTGTAGTATTTATATTTGACTTTTATGATTTTCTATAATTGTCTCTATATTCCTGAACATTGATGACAGAATTCAAATGTGTGAAAATTAAAGAGTAAACATGGGTCTTTTTTTTTGCTCAGTGAACAGAAGAAGTCTCAGGAGTTAAGAATGTGCGCTGCTTTCATAAAGCCTAGAGTTGTGATACAAGCATCTACATTCTTTAACTCGCTGTTACCTGTAACCCCAGGTTTAGTGGATCTGAAATCCTCTTCTGGTTTCCACAAGCACTGTACACATGTGTTGAAATTAGACTTAACTGCACATAATTTAAAAACAACCAAAAGTAAATCTTAGAAACCCTTTGATATATTTGTTGATCCACATGCTCTGTGGTTGGTACATAGACTCAGTATCTCCTGGGCACCATGGGCTAGAAACTTGATTCCCAGTGTTGTGATGTTCTGGTGGAAGAAACATCCCACGTTTTAACTACCTCTCACTGCCTATCTTTCCAGGTGTGCTCTTTTGAATCACTTCCCCAACTACAGTGATTTTATGTGCTCTGAGGTTTCACTATAGCTGTTCAGATTCATCTGCATACTTGCTACTTTTCTTCAGGAATAATCCAAGCTTCCGAATTTTGTTCAAGAGACAAATAATGGTTAAATAAATGTTTCTTTTTCAATATGAAGTATCATGCATGGATGGACACTGACGTGTAGGTCTTCCAAGATATTCTTGTGGTAGTTATATAAACAATTTCTGTGTATAAATATATTTGTATACTTGTCAGTTCACAGGTGTTTCAGTTTCAGAATGGACATAAAGAGTTTTTACATATTATTCTGTAATTCTCAGCACAGTATATTCTCTTGTTTAAAAACACCATGTCATTCATAAGTTTTGCTTGGTTAAAAATACATCATTATACTAGCTCTGCCTTGTTTTTCTTTATATTTCTTCTGAAACACCAAGACAGAAGGAAAATTATATTTCCCTGGATGAGTCCCCAATTGGTTTTACCACAATTTCTCATCCCTGAAATCACATACATACAAGCAACATGAAATGGATTGAGTAGGTTTTATTTATATATTTATGTGTATAGATGTGTGTGTGTGTGTGTGTGTGTGTGTGTGTGTGTGTGTATGTTTGTAAAGAAAATGATGTCATGAATGCAAGTGGGACTAAGTCAATGGGACATGGAAGGGGTTGGAGAGAGGAAAGGGAAAGGGGAAATGGTATATTTGTATTCAAATTAAAATAAAGATTACTATTTACATCAGAATTGTGTTCAGAATCAGTACATTGCATCTATTAGTAGAGATTTAATCCACTCATTTAAAGCAAAATTATGCAGTTGATTATATTATGAAAGTGTTATATTGATCAGTCTGACATTACCTATCCTCACCTCACTCAGATTATCACCTCTCACCCTCCAAGCTGAATTTCAGCTCTCCTGCTTAGTCTGTCAGTTCTTGCTTGTCAGTCACATAAATGGCACAGCAACTCAAAATCAACGTTAGTCACCAGATTAAATGTCTCAATTAGAGGGTCTTGTTAAGAGTGTTCAGTCAGAAACACCAGGTATCTGCCTTCCTCTAGCAAAGAGCACTTTCAGAATCTTATGCAGTGGCTACAGGACTCTGGAGTGCAATGAACATGTGAAACCGCTCATTAAATGCTTGGGTTGCGCATCAACACCAATTTAAGGTTGTAGCACCTAACACAATTGCATCCCAGCCATCACTTAATGCACATAGGTACCTTCATGTGTTTCAGAAGCTGACCACACATATCTCATAGAAGTGATGGTAAGATGTTTGAAATCAACATATAATTGCTAGAGACCTAAGTGCTGATTGATATTTTAGTATTGCATTTAGTAACACAGACACATTAAACCATGGTTACAAACCTTCCCACAAAGTTGGAGGCACCATCTTCTCTACTCCCTAAATTTAAAGAACTAACATCATATCTTTTTTGTGATCTCCCAGCTGTATTACAATGACAGCTCATATGCACAATTTTATGAAGACTATCATGGAGACATAGTCTAATAGAATTTTCAACTTCCTATTTCAAAATATACCTAATGTGTGCAATGATGGTTATGAAGAGATAAGCAGGCCAGACACTGTAGAACATACCTATAATTCCATCATTTGGGAGGAAGAGGCAGGAGGATGTCAGTGAGTTTGAGATTAGCAGGCTCAAAAGTATGAGTTCCAGTATAGCCATCTATGTAGAGAGACACTGTCTCAAAAGCAAGCAATCAACAACAGAAACAGTAAAACAGAGCGATAGGCAGAATCTGAGATGACAAGAGTCTGATTTCTAGACCTACATTGTCAATATCTATTTTTCTACTTTTAAAATACAGGAACAGCCGCATGCACAAAATGCTTCCTTACAAGTATGAGAAGATGAGTTTGGATAACCAACACACCTGAAAAAGTTGAGTGTGTGGAAGAGGGTAAAAAGAATATACAATTTGTGAATTAGAGATAGGCAAAAATTACTGAAATAATTAGAAAGCAGGGTGAGAAAATCAGTGTGCCCCTGGTTCATTGGTAGGTCTTGCCTGAAAAAATACATTGGTGACGCCGCTGAGGCAGGCGGAGTGCGGCGGCATGCCGAGGCTAAAGTGCAGTTGTAATAAAGACCAGAAACTGAGCTACTACCCGCCAAAGAGTTAGTGAAAACAAGATCTTAATCAAGAGCTTGGAACAGGGACGCCTTTAATCCCAACACCTAGAGAAGGAGCCATCTCTGTGAGACGGAACCAGAGCGGATCTGAACACTCTGTCTGAGGTCAACCCAGGGCCCAGCTGCTGATCCTGCAAAACCCAACAACTTGGAGGTGCTGGTGAGACTACCCCGCTCAGCTGAAATCCATCCGGGAGAGAATTCAGAATCCTACAGACTGAAATCTGAGGAAACAAGATCAGCTGAGGACTCGGCGAATGAGCAAAACGTGACCTGAGAACACAGAAGAAGGCACCACCCAACCACTGAACCAGATCACCAGAATCATAAGTACACAACTCACCGACTGAGAATAGGGGTGGTCATCTAGCTCTGGGAACCAGATATTTAGTTTCTCATTTCCTGGTGTTTGAAGTTTCTCATTTCTGAGGCTTGGAGGTGTAAGCCTGAAGGGTTAGGGTCTTACACCATTTGCACTGAGCAGAGAAAGAGATGAGTAGACGCCAGCGGAAAAATACAGGCAACAACATAAAGACCTATATGACAACACCAGAACCTACCGACCCTACAATTGCAAGTCCTGAACATACCAGGGCAGAAGAAACAGAAGAAATCAATCCTAAAAAGGATTTTAAGAAAATGATAGAGGCCCTTAAAGAAGAAATAAAAAATACCCTTAAAGAGGAAATAAAAAATTCCCTTAAAGATGAAATGAAAATCTCCATTAAAGAGGAAATAAAAAATTCGCTTAAAGAGGAAATGAAAAACTCCATTAAAGAGAAAATAAAAAATTCCCTTAAAGAAGAAATGAAAACCTCCATTAAAGAGGAAATAAAAAATTCCCTTAAAGAGGAAATGAAAAACTCCATTAAAGAGGAAATAAAAAATTCTCTTAAAGAGGAAATGAAAAACTCCATTAAAGAGGAAATGAAAAACTTCCTTAAAGAGGAAATAAAAAATTCCCTTAAAGAAATGGAAGAAAATACAAACAAAAAATTGGAAGAAATCAAAGAAAGCCAAGAAAAAATAATTAAACAGATGAAAAAAACATTCCAAGATCTGAAAACAGAAATTGAGACAACAAAGAAAACACAAGCTGAGGGAATGCTGGAAATAGAAATCCTGACTAAATGAACAGGAACTACAGAAACAAGCATAACCAACTGAATACAAGAGATGGAACAGAGAATCTCTGACACTGAAGACACAATAGAGAAAATAGATTCGTCAGTCAAAGAAAACACTAAAGACAAAAAAGTCGTAACACAAAACGTCCAAGAAATCTGGGACACCATGAAAAGACCAAACCTAAGAATAATAGGGATAGAAGAAGGAGAAGAATACCAACTCAAAGGCACAGAAAATATATTCAACAAAATCATAGAAGAAAACTTTCCTAACCTAAAGAAAGAAATACATATGAAGATTCAAGAAGCTTACAGAACATCAAATAGGCTGGATCCAAAAAGAAAGTCCTCTCGCCACATAATAATCAAAACATTAAACATACAGATCAAAGAAAAAATATTAAGAGCTGCAAAGGAGAAAGACCAAGTAACATATAAAGGCAAACCCATCAGAATAACACCAGACTTCTCAATAGAGACTATGAAAGCTAGAAGGTCCTGGACAAATGTCATGCAGACACTAAGACATCATGGATGCCAACCCAGACTATTATACCCAGCAAAACTCTCAATCATCATAGGCGGAGTAAACAAAATATTCCATGATAAAACCAGATTTAATCAATACCTATCCACAAACCCAGCACTACAGAAAGCACTAGAAGGAAAAATCCAACCCAAAGAAGCTAAACACACCCATGCAAACTCAGGCAATAGATAAACCCACACCAACAAACACCAAAGAAGGACAACATAACACGACCACAAAAAAATAACAGGAAATAACAATCACTGGTCATTAATATCCATCAATATCAATGGTCTCAACTCACCTATAAAAAGACACAGACTAACAGAATGGATAAGAAAACAGGATCCATCCATCTGCTGCATACAAGAAACACACCTTAACTTCAAAGACAGACACTACCTCAGAGTAAAGGGCTGGGAAAAGGCTTTCCAAGCAAATGGACCTAAGAAACAAGCTGGCGTAGCAATCCTAATATCTAATAAAATAGACTTCAAACTAAAATCAATCGAAAGAGATCAGGATGGACATTACATATTTATCACAGGAAAAATCCACCAAGATGAAGTCTCAATTCTGAACATTTACGCCCCAAATACAAAAGCACCCACATTCATAAAAGAAACATTACTAAAGCTTAAAACGCACATCAAACCCCACACATTAGTAGTGGGAGATTTCAACACACCACTCTCACCAAAAGACAGATCTACCAGACTGAAACTTAACAAAGAAATAAAAGACCTAACAGAAGTTATGACTCAAATGAACTTAATAGATATCTACAGAACATTCCACCCTAACACAAAAGAATATACCTTCCTCTCAGCATCCCATGGAACCTTCTCAAAAATTGACCACATGCTTGGCCACAAAACAAATCTCAACAGATACAAAAAAATTAGAATAACCTCCTGTATCTTATCAGACCACCAAGCCTTAAAGTTAGACTTCAACAACAACAAAAATTACAGAAAGCCTACAAATTCATGGAAACTGAATAATGCCCACCTGAAACAACAATGGGTCAAGGAAGAAATAAAGAAAGAAATGAAAGATTTCTTAGAATTCAATGAAAATGAAAGTACAACATACCCAAACTTATGGGACACTATGAAAGCAGTGCTAAGAGGAAAATTCATAGCTCTAAATGCACACATAAAGAAGATGGAGCAATCCCATATCAATGAATTAACAGCACAACTGAAAGCACTAGAACAAAAAGAAACAAACTCACCCAGGAGAAATAGACGCCAGGAAATAATCAAATTGAGGGCTGAAATCAACGAAATAGAAAACAAGAGAACAATACA
>CABHPQ010158888.1:6691-45394 GCA_902168405.1 Peromyscus aztecus
CGTGTCCACCACCCCCCCCAGACTCCCTCCTTGCTTGGACAACAAAAACTAGATTTTTCAGCAGATGCACGTCTACACATATTAGTCAGCTTTGCCTGACTTAGTTGGAGGAAGACAGAAGGGTGGAGATGGTAGGTGGGAGCTTCAGAATTTGTTTTGGGGAAGGCATGTGGGTAGCATCCTGACTGGAGTGGGAAGGTGTAATAAGTCTTTCTTTGGACTGCCAGCTCCCGAATAATGACATGGTGACTTCTTATTAAGTATGAAAGCTTGACCTTAGCTTAGGCTTGTTCCCAACTAGCTCTTAAAACTTAAATTAGTCCATTTATATTAATCTACATTCCTCCACATGGCTCGTTACTTCTCAGTACTGCATGTCTGACCCCCTCTATATCTGGCTGGTGAATCTCCTGCCTCATGTTCTCTACTAGAGTTCCTCTCTCTCCCCAGAAGTCCTGTCTATCCTCTCCTGCCTAGCTATTGGCTGTTCAGCTCTTTATTAAACCAATAAGAAGGTACCTTATACAGGTGAGGAAGGACAGAATACATCTTCACACAGTGTACAAAAAGATTATCCCAACAGGAAGGCATGTGGGTAGCATCCTGGCTGGGGTGGGAAGGCATGTGGGTAGCATCCTGATTGGGGGGTGGGTGGGGTCAATCTTGTCTCAAGCTGTGCTAGTCTCCTACTAGCATGGGCCGTGTTCATTTGGGGTATCTGGCAGAGCTGATGGAGAGGGCAGGGTCTGAACATCCTGTTGGTGCCTTAGCTGGAGAAAAGGTGGTTCTGACTGGTTCAGCCTTTCCTGAGTTCTGTCCTGTGCCATTGTCCGTCTCTTTGAAATTCCGGGTGGCAGGCCAGTCATATCTGCTTCTACCTGGCTTTCTTCAAGAAAAGAGATGGAACGAAGGTAGCTGATGCCAGGACCCTTGACCTCTGAGCTTCTGTTTTGTTATCAGGCATGGCCCTGTGGGTCTAGTGCATGTGGGTGCCCACACCAATACAACTGACAAAACTCTGGGGGAGAAGGTCTATCATCGGACAGCTTTCCGTCGAAGCGTGGAGGAGGGACTGCTGGACTGTAAGCGGGTGGTGCAGATCGGCATCCGGGGCTCTTCCAAGACTGTGGATCCCTACAGATACAGTCGGAGCCAGGTGATGGACTGAATGTCCTTCTCTCTCCCCCAAGTATCTTCTTCATTGTCAAAGATGGATTCCATAGGGACTTAGAAAGTGTGGTTGGGGCTAGATGTGGCAGCATAGGCCTGTAATTCCAGTCTCCAAGGATCGAGAATCTAGCATCATTCTCAGCTTTATAGAGTTCCTGGCAAGCCTGGGCTACATGAGACCTCCTTTGAGGACAAAGCCAAAAATGGGCTGGCATGATGGTTCATCAAGTAAAGGTGCTTGCTGCTAAGTCTGATAACCTGAGTTGGATCCCTGGGACCCACAAGGTAGAAGGAGAGAAACAACTCCGGAAGCTTGTCCTCTGACCTCCAACCTTCACACATGCATCACGACATGTGCATGCCTGTGCTGCTCCCTGCCCCACCCCCACCCCCCACAAAGATAAGAAAAGGCAAGTGGAGATGAAAATCCGAGTTTGAATCAAGAGTCTTGTGGCAAGAGTAGATTTCTGCTTTTGTTTTGATACAGGGTCTTAAGACTGGCCTGCAACTCATGGTGATCCTCCTGTCTCAGTCTCCTGAGATATTGGAATTACAGGTGTGAGCCACTGTGCCTGGCTCAGAGAGACATTAACGAGGCAGAAGCGGCCTGTTGCTGCACAGCACAATGAAGCAAAGCCCTTGGAGGCTGCTGGCTTAGAAGATGTGGGGGTGTGAACCTAAGTCTAGGCCAGACACCCCTTCTTGGTATTTATTGCAACACCCAGCAGTCAGAAGGCTCTGGTCCGAACACAGTGCAAGACTCCCACACAAACACCCCAGTCCCTTTCTTTTTTTGAGACAGGGTCGCAGGACATAGTTTTGGTTGTCTTGAAACTCGTTCTGTAGCCCAGGGCTAGCTTTGAACTCACAGAAATTCACCTGCCTCTGCCTCTGAGTGCTGGGATTAAAGGTATGCATTACCACATCTGGTCCTTTTTCTTTTCTTTTCTCTATGTAGCCCTGGATGTCTTGGAACTCACTCTGTAGACCAGGCTGTCCTTGAACTCACAAGATCCACCTACCTCTGCCTCCCAAGTGCTGGATTAAAGGCATGTGCCACCATGCCCAGCTATTTTACGTTCCTTTTAATTATATTTATTTATTGTGTGTGTGCGCGTGAGTGCCACAGCATGAGTGTGGAGGTCAGAGGACAAGTGTGGAGTCGGTTCCCTTCCGCTGTGTGGGTCTTGGGGATTGAGCTCAGGTCATTAGGCATGGTAGCAAGTGCTTTAACCCTAGCTGAGCTGACTCACCTGTCCAGTCCCTCAATTTTAGGGTGTATTGAGGCCAATGTTCTGGACAGAAGCATCTAAAACAGTGCTTCTCAACTGTGGGTTGGTATTCCTTTCAAACCACCTTTTCACAGGGATCACGTATCAGAGAGCCTGCTTATCAGAGCTTTACATTACAACTCATAACAGTAGCACAATTGCAGTTATGAAGTAGCAATGAAATAATGTTATGGTTGGGGTCACCACAGCATGAGGAACTGTATAGGAAGGCTGAAAACCCCTGACCTAGAGTCTTAAAGGACAAGTTTCTCATCCTTGGTTTTAGCTCAGTTCTTTTCTGATCCTGACACTCAGGTCATCTTTGACCTTGATTCCTGACTTCATCAGTAGAGTGGGGACCGTGGTTGCCCTCATGGAAGTTGAGGTCAGATGTGATAAGCATGTGAGAAGCTGAGCATTGGGTCAGCTATGATCTTCAGCTCTTTGGCTCTCCACTCTTCAGGGCTTCCGTGTGGTCCTGGCTGAAGACTGTTGGATGAAGTCATTGGTTCCCCTGATGGCAGAGATCAGGCAACAGATGGGGGGCAAGCCTCTTTATGTCAGCTTTGGCATAGACGCCTTGGATCCTGCCTATGCCCCAGGAACAGGGGCACCGGAAGTTGCTGGGCTTACCCCTAGTCAGGTAAGTGGGCTGGCTCAGTGGATTCCCAGGGTGGGTATTATTGTTATGTATGCCCCCCCTGTCCATGCCTCTGTGTGTGTGTGTGTGTGTGTGTGTGTGTGTGTGTGTGTGTGTGTGTGTGCAGGCATGCTCACACAATGCATGCACGCACGCCTATGTGTACAGGTTCCCATAGAGGCCAGAAAGAGCATTAGATCCCCCTGAAGCTAGATTCACAGGTGGTTGCACGCCACCTAATGTGGATGCTGGGAACCAAACTTGGATTGGTTTGGTTCAAAACCTCTGCAAAAGCAACAAGCACTCTTAACCACTGAGCCATCTTCCTAGCCCTAGAGGGTGTATTTTATTTTTTAACTTGGTATTGATTCTTTGTCAATTTCACATCATGTACCCCAGCTCCACTCATCTCCCTGTCGTTGTATCTGCCCTTGTCCCCCCCCCCCCCCCACCAAAAGCTCACCGTGGAAGCTGTAGTGTGTCCCAGTGAGTCACACAGTATACACAGTATACTCTTTAGTCCATACATCTTTACTTGCAAATGTTCATTGCAAGGAGTCATTGGTCCGGTTTGAGGCTCTGGCTTCTGCTACACTATCAATACTGGATCCTCACTGGGACTCCTTTTGGATATCCTGTTGCTGCCCGGTATTGTGGAGATCCTGCAGCTTTGGATCTGCAGAACTGGCCCCTTCACGTGCTCCTGCAGTTCATAGATAAGGTGGATGATGGGGTGGGCCAACTCATAGCCCTGGATCGGGACCTGGGTGGTAGCTGAGTTGGTCAGCCCAAAAGCTCTTCTGCATCCTCACCACCTGGGTGAGCGCTTCAGCATTGCCCCTGGCTAGCTAACCCAATGCTGCAGGGTTCAGCTTGCCTTGAATTATGTAGCCCATGCAGGCCTCTAACTCAGCTTCTGAATGCTGGACCACCAGGGTAGGATTTTAAAGACACATCATCTGGATGTGTCTAACCTATGGCCTGAGGGCTGCATGCCCTATTTGCCTAAGGATAGCTGTGGATAGCGTCCAACACAAAATTGTAAACTTACTTAAAACATTAAGAGATTAAAAAAACCAAGATTAAAAAAAACAAAACCAGGCCGGGTGGTGGTGGCACACACCTTTAATCCCAGCAGTCCGGAGGCAGAGGCAGGCGGATCTCTGTGAGTTTGAGGCCAGCCTGGGCTACAGAGTGAGTTCCAAGAAAGGCTCCAAAGCTACACAGAGAAACTCTGTCTCAAAACAAACAAACAAACAAACCAAAACCAACCAACCAAACAAACCAAAACCAAACCAACCAACCAAAAACCGGACTGTGTGGTTCTTAAGCATGAAATTTGTAGACTATAATGTCATTTCCTAATATCATGAGGTTGGGCAGGCCTGAATATGTCCTCAGGGCTGACTGTAGTTTTGGGTACTCAGTGAAGAGGCCCTGCTTTGAGCACCGGCTGCTTGCCTGTGGTTTTCTAATATCTTGTTTTGTAGCTAGGGATTAAACCCAGGCCTTACACATGCTAAGCAAGTGCTCTCCCCCTGAACTTTGGGACCATCCTGAGAGCTCTGAGAATTCTTTATTATTCTTTCTGCCTCTAGTTCATCTATAGCCAATCCATGGGGATCATTTTGTAGTGTCCCCTCTTAAGAACACCGAACTTTGGGGCTGGTGGTGTAGCTCAGTAGTGGCACACATGCTTAGCACGAACAAAGCTCTATATTGCTATTCCCAGCTCCAAAACAAAACACAATGCACCAAGCTGCTTATGGCTAAATTAATAAAGTACACACATAGAGACTGCCTCCCAGTGGCTGGAGATCCACAAGGGAGAGAGCAGGGCCTTTCCATTGTGCATTACCCTGTTCTCAGAGGCCAGGGTATGAGTGGCAGGTTGTCCAAGGTGTAAGTGAATTGCATACATTTTCTAAGAAAGGAGGATGCTCATAACTGCGTCTCTTACAGCCATTCCTTGCCCATTCAGGAGCATTTCTGGAGCAATCCTAAGCCCTCTGCTTTTCTTCTTAAATTTATTTATTATGTACAGTATTCTGCCTGCATGTATGCTTGCAGGCCAGAAGAGGGCGCCAGATGGTTGTGAGCCACCACGTGGTTGCTGGGAATTGAACTCAGGACCCCTGGAAGAGCAGCCATTGCTCTTAGCCTCTGAGCCATCTCTCCAGCCCTGTCCTGTTTTTCACACCCAGGAGGGAAACTTCTTTGGAAAGGCAACTGCCTTTATACCTGTTCCTAACCCCATCTTGAGCCATCTCCATCTACTTCACCTTTCTTGTTACTATGTGTTAGCCTGTGTCTCTACCCAGAAAGCTGAGTCATCTCATCTGCCAGTCCCTTGAAGTGTTTGTACCTCAGGAAGCCTTCCCACGCCTAGGCTGTCTCCTGTAGGTTGCCTGTCTCAGGCTCTTGACCCGTGACATTGCCTGGCTTGACTCCACTATCACACCATGAAGCCTAGGTGTTTGGAGCTGTGTCTCTGGGAGGCCCACCAGCGTGGCTGTAGCGAGCACATGTCTCAGTCAGGGGTGGGTATCTATGCCGCTGCCGGTTGCTTCTCATTGGCAATGACTGTCACTCTTCCACCTTGGGCAGGCCCTGGAGATCATCCGAGGTTGTCAAGGCCTGAACGTGGTGGGCTGCGATCTTGTGGAAGTTTCCCCACCGTATGATGTCACAGGTGAGTGAAGAAGAATGATCCACAGGCAGCTCTTGTTTAAATTAGACTCATCTAGTGAGTTAGGTCTCCATGTTTACCTCAGGGACCCTGTGGGGAATGACCAGTAGCGAAGGGAGAAGCCTGTTACCACAAATGTGACGAGCATGAGCTAATGAAGCAAACAAAACCCCTGGGAGATGCCAGGTGTCATTAGTGAGGAGAAAGGCAACAGCCTGCCGTGTAGTGACAGGGTGCCTCAGTCACGTCTCCCTGTGATAGTTTGCTGAAAAGTGAATTTGCAAAGCACGTTTTAGTGAAGTAGGGAGCTGCTGCAGCTGACGCCTGGGCAAAACAGATGTCCTCCTCCTAATTCTTTTTTTTTTTTTTTTTTAAAGATTTATTTATTATGTATACAGTGTTCTGTCTGCACATATACCTGCAAGCCAGAAGAGGGCACCAGATCTCATTACAGATGGTTGTGAGCCACCATGTGGTTGCTGGGAATTGAACTCAGGACCTCTGGAAGAGCAAGCAGTGCTCTTAACCTGAGCCATCTCTCCAGCCCCCATCCTCCTCCTAATTCTAACTGGAAGAAAAACAAACAAAACCACCTTCCATTAGGCCTATTGGCCTGAGGGTTGGGCTATGAGCAGCACCTGCCATCAGTAGACTTCTCATACTGGCTCCAAATGACGCTTGGTGGGGGCTGAAGGCATGTTCACAGGCGGATAGCACCCAGAGTTCAGGAGTCAGGGCTCTGGGAAGGCCAGCGGGGCTAGGGTCCTAGAGCCTGGGCTTCAGGGGGCATACACCTCTTCACGGCATTTCTTCCTCCTTCCTAGGCAACACGGCCCTCCTAGCAGCTAACCTGCTGTTTGAGATGCTATGTGCTCTCCCCAAAGTGACAACTGTCTGAGTCTATTCTTCAAGACAAGACAGACACTGTCATGACAGAGCCTCAAGGACTTGTGAACAAGCAGTGCAAGGACTAAAGAAAGCTTTCCACAAATGTCACCACTGATGCAAATAAGGACCATTCAGAACGCTGACCCAAGCAGAGCAGCTGGTGCTTCTGTCCTCTTGAACATTAAAACATTTATTTAATCTTATGTGTGCCTGAGTTTGTGTATGTGTACCGCATGTGTGCAGGAGCCTGTGGAGGTCAGAAGAGGGTGTGGGACCCCTTGGAACTGGAGTCACAGGCAGCTGTGAGCCACTAGTGGGTGCTGGGAACTGAACCCAAGTCCTCTGCAACAGCGCCCTTTTTGGTTTTCGAGCCATCTCCAGCCTTTTGTGCCTGGAAGCCAGTCACATGCAATTCTGACAGTGTATCCATGATGAAATCATCTTGCAATTCCAGAGGTGCCCCAGAGCCATCACACATTAAAATAGTTTATTTGTTTCCAGTCCATAATATTCTTAAAACAAAATAACATTAGCTTTAGTGCCTGTTCACAATACAAAAACAAAACAAAAAACAAACAAAACTGAAAAGTAAAAACATAAAACATAAAAAGACACAATTTGCCAAATAAATTATTTGTTCTTATAGTATCAAAAGTGCAAAATATTCACCTTCCTCTCAGGTCTGTCTCCCAGGTACAGCCATCTTCCCTAGCAGACAAAACCGGCGGATTCAGCATGGCCATGCTGCCTTTGTTTCCAAGGGCGGCGCCAGATACGTGGACATGAACTACATTTCATCTCCATCCTCTATTTATTCAACTGTTTACTTGTTTATTTTGTGGTGCTAAGATCAAAGAACACAGGGCCTCATATGTACTACGTGAGTATTCGAACCACTGTGTAACACCCCAATCTAGTAGCATTTGTGTTTTGAGACAAGGTCTCATAGTCCAAGCTG
This sequence comes from Peromyscus aztecus, assembly GCA_902168405.1. Lineage (NCBI taxonomy): Eukaryota > Metazoa > Chordata > Mammalia > Rodentia > Cricetidae > Peromyscus > Peromyscus aztecus. Next base: position 14,308 of record CABHPQ010158888.1, read on the forward strand.
GTTTCACCTGCTCATGCTAAAGATGACCCTGAGCTCCTGATCCTCTTGCCTCTGCTTCCTGAGTGCTGGGATTACAGGCATGTGCTCCACATCTGGCTCCTTGCAACAACATTTAAGGGATTCTACCTAATTTTCCTCCCTCATCACTGGGGATCAAATCAAGGGGCTCACACATGCTAGGCAAATGCTTTACCACTGAACTACAGCCCCAATATGGAATTCTACTCTGACAACAAAACAGAGGCTGAGTGCTCGCTTCCAATCCCCCACCCCAAGCAAAGCAAATGGGTCAGACCCCTTTCATTATTTTTTCAACATCAGGGAAACACGATGGTGTCTGCAAATGATCAGCACTATGGAAAGGGCTGGGAATGAGACTAACCCATCTGAAAACAAGCAAACTCTGTGGGGTGGTGTCAGGTGACAGGGAGAGCAGCCTGCTTCTGCACTGTCTCGAGGCAGCCTATCAACTCTGGGTTAGACAAAGGGCAGCCAGTCCCTGAGGGGCAGGAAGAGGTATTCCACACAGACTGACTAAAGAGGCTACTGTACCCTGTCTACTGAACATGATTCATAGGCTGTCTCGAGCAGACACTCACCTCCTCAAACAGCAGTATCTCAACTGAAACTGGGTCCTGTGATACTACATTCATTAGGATGAGAAACCTTGGCATTTGGCTGAGCATAAAAATAGCTCATATTTGACACAAAAAATAAACAATTCATGGAAATAACATTCAGGAAGAAAGGCTTGTATCTGTCAAAGGTAGACTTGTGGTGCACGCCTATAACCCCAGGACTTGGGAGGCTGAGGCAGGAAGGCCTTGGGCTGGAGGCCAGCCTGGGCTAAATAGTGAGACCCTGTCTCAAAGCGAGTAAGCAAGCAAGCAAGCCATGATGTCCATTGTGACACTACCCCCATCGGATCTGTAGGGATTCTGGACTCAGTTCCGTCACCACTTCCCTCTGTCACCCAATGGAAGGGACTTTTATCTTCTTGGTACAGTTTTGAAGAAAGAACAAAAACCTGGGGAGTTTTTGGTTTTCAGAATTATATGTCAAGGAATTTTATCAGTTCCAGAAATGTAAAGACAAAAATCTATCAATGAGTTAAAACGTTACTCACAAGAGGAGCCCCACCATTAAACAAAACAAAACCAAAGAAAACAGCAGAAAAAACCCAAACCAAACACGTTTCGTACGTGATCCTGGGGATAGAACTCAGGCTTTACACCTGCAGGCACGTGTTCCACCCTGGCTCACCCTCAGCCTCCAGAAATGCATTCTGAGGACGGGGCACTGAGGAGCCCAGGACTGCCTTCACCCTTTCTAGCCGTGCCAGCCGCATGAGAAGCAGCATCGAGGGTCAGCGTGTACTTCTAGAGGGCCAGATGGAAGAATGAAGCCTGGCAGTGATTTCTTTATGTTTTTTATTTTTTTGGTTGTTTTTCGAGACAGGGTTTCTCTGTGTAGTTTTGGTGCCTGTCCTGAATCTCGCTCTGTAGACCAGGCTGGCCTCGAACTCACAGAGATCCGCCTGGCTCTGCCTCCCGAGTGCTGGGATTAAAGGCGTGCGCCACCATCGCCCGGCTTCTTTATTTTTTAATAAAGCTAAAGACTCTTTGAGAACTACAGAGGGTCTTGGGCTCAGAGAGTTATCACTTACCACTGGAGCTCAGTGTTTAAAGTAGTCAGGATCCGAGGTGCTTGGTTCAAAGCAATTATGATTACAGAATACTAACTGAGTGAATGTCCTGTCCCTGATTTGTGCCCTTCACTTTATAAAAGGGCACTTGCTTGACAGTAGAACATACCACGTGTGACGGTTGTCCAAACTCCCCTTGTGGTTTGGCCCTAAAAACAAAGGGTATGTTGAGTGGACGAACATGATCGGCCCTGAGCCTGAGGGTGCATGGAGCCAGGCGAGCTGGATTTGATGGGTCTGATCTGGCAGCAGGAAGCAGCGATAAGGGAAGGACGAAATGAGGAAGCTGAGAAGCCAAAATGCAAGCCAGGAGTAGGAAGCTAGCTGCCTGCAGGACAGGAATCGGGAACAAGTCTCAGCTCATTCGGAAGAGACGACTTGAAGATTCAGCACTTTGGGGACGACAATGTTCAAGATGCAATTGTCAGAGAGGTCAGGTTCCTTGGTACGAAGACACACCTGGCATTTTACCGACAGAGCCTGAGGCAGGAAGGGCTCCTGCACCTGCTCTTGGCGGACAGGAATAACCGCTGTCACTTAAATCTACTGGCTCTATAGCAGCTTATCTACACTCAGAGAACAAGATCACAGGTTATGGCTCCTAGTATCCAAACTCTAAAATCCACAGAGGCAGAAAGGCATCTGGAGACAGGTCAGTGGCTCAGTCATGACAGTGCTTCTGGCTAGGCAGACTCTGCCCTGGCTATGATGGGGCATACATGGGAGTGTAGTGAAGGGACAGGGACGGGAACAAGGGATGCTCATGAAGGATCACAGGGCTGTGAGACTCCAGTCAGAGGTCAACCCTCCCTTCTCTTGGTGGGGAGAACCAAATGTAAATGTTACACCCTCACCCACTGCTCAGCCTTTTCCTTTCAAAGCCATGGCTGGCCAACTGTTGTGGGAGATACCCCCAAAATATACTTCTCAATGTTTGCTCCCAGAAGATGGTCACATGTAAAACTGCTTAGAGCTAGGCCTCTTTCAAAGATGCAGGCCCTAGAAGCTCTGGTGGGCTGTCCTGTGTTGAGAGCCTGTGCCTTGGCAGAAGCATGGCAGGGGCCAAGCCAGGAGCCTACTGGAGGAGGGGAGGGGTGGAAGGGTGGGGAGAGAGTGACCCACCCTGCAGGACAGGTTAGTGAGGATCCTGAGGTTCACCCAGCATGACTCGAGGTCAAACCATGGGTTTCTCCAACCTAAGGACAGGGTGGTGTGAGCAAGTCACAGGGACAACAAAGAAGGGGACGAGCGTCTATCTGAAATAGTGCGGCATTCATACGGGGATGAGAAAACCCAGGGAAAGGTTTTCATCTAGGGGTCAAACCTTCGACGTGTGTTACTCCTAGGTGACAAAGGAAAGGTCTTCTAGCCATTGCTCTAGAAGAGAAATCTAAAACCTAGACTCTCCTGGAAATCCCTGTTCCTGGGGCACGTTAAAAACCTGAAGAGTCCATGTCTCAGTCTAGCTCAGGCCACGATGGGATGTAAAACCTTTGCAAGGAACCTTCCAGCAGGCGCTCCATCCACAAGGACAACTTGCTCAACTTGCCCTTGAGGGGCTTGGGCCCAAGGCCACAGGGAAGCTTTCCTCTGGAGGAGTCAGGGTCGCAGGAGCCCACAGCCTCCTCGTCCACTGTCTTTAGGGGCTTGAAAAGGCAGAAATACTTCTTGTGGCCGTTCAGGGCCAGCACGTAGCCAGTGTAGTCCCGCTCCATAAAGTGCTTGTCATACTGGTTTGGGATCGGGGCTGCGTCCTGAGCAAACTCCAGCAAGTACTCCAGCCACTCTCGGTGTTTGTCCAGACTCAGGAAGGAGAAGTGGAGGCTGCTGCTCCTGTGCAAAGAGCAGACGGGGGTTCAGGAAGGGGCTCAGCTGCAGGCCACGGAGGGGAGTGGCAGCACTCTGGGCAGGGTTGAACAGCCAGGAAAGGCTGGCTGAACTTAGGAGAGGATTTCTGCGGAGTTGGGTGGGATGCTCATGCTCCTTTGTTCAGAACCAGACATGGAAGTCAGGGGAGAGTGGTGGGGAGCGGTGTCCCTATAATCCTAGCACTTGGAAGGTAGAAGCAGGAGGATTGTTCTGAGTTTGAGAACATTCAGGGCTACATAGAAAGTACTAGATCAAGTCAGGTATGGTGGAACTCACCTTTAACCCTAGCACTCGGGAGGCAGAGGCAGGCAGCTCTCTGTGAGTTTGAGGCCAGCCTGGTCTACAGTTCCAGGACAGCCAAGGCTACGCAGAGAGACCCTGTCTCAAAAAACCAAAATAAATAACTAAAAACCAAGCAAACAAAAGTCAATGTCCTCAATGATGGCAGATGTCTGGCCTGAGAAGGATACAGAATGCTGCCCCTCAAGTAGGAAGTGTGTAAGTGTCTTCCAGTCTCTTTTATCCCAAGTAGAGTATCTTTTCTCTTTTCTTTAGGCACACACCCACATGCTAACACACACACTCGCACTCACACACAAACCACACAGCACACAATCAAGCATATATACACACACATACACACACACACACACACACACACACACACACACACACACACACACCTGCTTACCCAGTGAATGTGTAGACCTCTAAAGCAAATTTCTGCAGCAGGCTTGTCTTGGTGGAATTGGAAAGGATGAGGACCACATTCATGTGGCCTGGTCTCAGGCGTACCAAGTTGCTGGTGTATGTCACATCTGTAAGCTCAGTCACCTCCACAAAGCCTTTCTTGGGAATCTTGCTGTGGAAAAATACAGAGCAGTTTAGAGATCGTCAAGACAGGGGAGTGGAAGGCAGTGGAAGCCAGGCGTGGTAGCACATGCTGCAACCCTAGCGGCTGGGCAGTTGAGGCAGGGGCATGAGAGGCAAGCCACAACTATGTGGTGAGTCTGAGGCCAGCCTGGGCCATGAGAACAAACATTGAAACTGAACAATGAAACCAGTGGAGCACAGCGCCTCCTGGTGGGGGAACCAGCGACTCCACACTGACTCAGCCCTGCTGACTGCACAGGGGCCCACTCCAGGGGCCCTGGCCTGCAGCAGCCCTGCTCATGGCGCTTTTCATCTGGTGCAAAGGCAGCTGTACGGAGACCACGAATGCTCAGGCGTTGTTAACTCAGACCAGTCGGTTCTCTGCTGGGGACAACAGCAGTTCTGAGTCATGGGGACAGGCTACCCCCAGCTTCTGGCTCATTTACTTCCCTTGTGAGTTCTCCTATCTCTTCCTGCTTCCATCACGGAGCTGAGATTGTGAATCTGCAATCACAGGGCACTTGGTCTGTCAGTCCTGTATCTACACATGTAGAGGGTCTCAGTGAACCCCGGGCAGCAGTGACTTTTTCCCTTACTCAGGGTGCCTGGGAAGGGGCTGGAAAGACTGACTGCTCATGTGTTATGAGTGTGCACTGTTCTTCCAGGAGCTTTACAACAGCCTGGAACTCCAGTTCTAGGGGTACAAACACACACACACACTTAAAAAAAATAATTAAATTAAAAAACCCCCAAAGCCTCAGAACGCCTGGGAATAGGAAGGTTTTGGATTTTTAGATTCCCCCTCCTATTTTATAATATGTGCAAATATGCAAGAAGACATGGCAGGCAGTCACAACATGACCTCTGCGTCTGTTCCTTCACCCCAGCCTGAAGGTGACTTCACATACACTTTGTGTACATGTGCACTGTGACTGTGACTCACCGGGTGAGGTACACAACTGTTTTCTTTTTTTCTGAGATGAGGTCTCAATATGTAGTTCTGGCTGGCCTGGAACTCACTATATAAAATTCACAGCGATCCGCCTGCCTCTGCCTCCCAAGGGCTGGGATTAAAGGTGTGCACCACCATGACCGGCTAGCACAGAATACTCTATGTGTGGCCTCAGGTTGCTGGCCATTACGTTTCACACTCTGGGTTATTTCAGAGTTGGGGGCTAGGATGTTGCTCAGGGAGAATGCTTGTCCAGCACATGGTTTGATCCCCAGCACTTCAACCCCCTCCCCTGATCCAACAGCCAGGTTTCAGCACAGCAAGGTGGAGGCCCCTCCACGCTCTTTGAGGCCAAGAGCAGGCGTGTGGTGTCTGGGAAGAACCTGCTGTTTTCTTTGGTGAAGGTTGGCTCAGTCTTCTCGGTCTTCTCAGGGACCTCTTCCTTATCTGGAGGCTGTGACTCTCGTTCCTCATTTGAGTCGCTAAAGAATGAAAATAAGTTGTTATTTTTTTTTAAGGGGTCTAAACGGCCCTGGCAGACTGGGGCTCCCACTGATGTCCCTAGGCTCACCTGAAAGCCTGGACAATGACAGTGCCGAAGAGAATGAAGAGAGCGGAGAAGATGAGGGACAGCAGAGGCATCATCTCCCGCCTGAAAGCAAAGGCAGCTGGCTTAGCTGCACATCCGTGGTAGAGGAGCGAAGCCCCAAACCAAAAGCCTTTCACCAAGAAACACAACCCCAGGACAGGCTGTTGCTGGGGGGGGGGGGGGGGGGGGGGAGTTTGTTTCCTCAGTGGCCTAGTCACAGAGACTGATTTCTGGAAGAGGGCTTTAGGCTGCGTCTAATACATTCTGCAGAAGGAGATGAATAATTTAAGTCGTACACAGGGAAGGACTTGCTGCCACTGAGGTATCTATTGGTGGTTAGAGTCCGTGGAATGATCTCAGTCTAACTGATTCTTCTGTGGCCAGAATGACCAGATGTGGTTGAGATGGAACAGGGTGTGTCACAGTCAGCTCCAGCTGTCAACTTGACACAAACTAGAGTCACCTGGAAAGAGGGAACCTCGGCAGGAGAGTTGCCTCCATCAGACTGGCCCGAGGGTGTGTCTTGATTACTAATTGACACGGAAGGGTCCAGCTCACCGTGGGTGGTGCCACCCATGGGCAGGCAGACCTGGGCAGCCAGTAAGCAGTGCTCCTCTGCGGTCTCTGCTTTTGCTCCTGCCTTCACTTGTAAGCCAAAATAAACTTTCCTCCCTAAGTTTGTTTTGGTCATGGATGGACATATTTATGGATGTACACACTGACTCCACGTGTCAGGCCCTGTGCTGAGAGGCAGACACGCCGTGAAGAAAGAACCAGGATCAGCTCTGGTGACAGGGAGGCCAGCTGGAGTGATCCTTCCCTCCCAGCAGGAGGTGCCAGTCAGCAAATATTAAAAAGTAAAGCAAGGAGAAAGGAAGCCTGGCATTGGGAACATGTGGATGCATGAACTCTCCCACTTCTGGCAGCAAGTGCGCACGGAAATCCAAGGACAGCTCTTTCCAGGGCTTTGACAGCCTACAGCAGGCACACACTGACATTCTGAATGATCGAGGCTGGCTGTGACAGGGAGAAAGAAACCCCACAGGGTCCTACCAGTTACTGTGAAGCAGGCTCTCCCACCAGTCTGAGAGGGAGTCGGAAACAGAGTAGAGCCACCGGAGGAAAAACACCTATCCGAGAGGAAACAGGCAGTGTTCAGGACCGAGCCCAGAGGGAGGCCCCCACACTTCCCAACACAGCGCTTCTTCAATCCCTGCTCTGCCCTGCCCCTCCCCCTCCTGATGGCTCATCTTCCCTGACCCTGATGCTCACAGGGGCAAGTTCATCAGTTAGGTCAGGGAGCACAGCCTCGGAGGACAGAAAGGCCGGATCTTTCCGAAGCTGGTCAAGATAACCCAAAAGGACGAACTTATCACTCTCGCTGCCCGTCCAGGGGTCATCCAGGGTTTTAAACACCACCCTCCCTGCCGTGTTTCTTCTTTCCAAGATGGACACCTGGGAGAAAAGGAGAAAAACCATTACGAGTTTCAAAAGCAGCAGGATGGAATGACACCAGGAATCACAGCCCCTGGGAGGCTGAGGCAGGAGGATGGAGAGTTTGAGCCCAGCCTGGACTTACACAGCTAGACCTTATATATATAAGGCTGGCTTGAAACTTTGTCATCCTGCCTCTATCTCCTGACAATTGTCAGTAATGGTTCTTATGGTTGAGTTTCCAAAGCTTCTGCCAAAATTCTAAATCTTTTTTCTTCTAACAGATTTTGTGTGACAGACTCTGACATAATGTTAGAGTTGAGGCGCCTTTGCTTTGCAGAGAGCATTTCCATGACAACTGAGTGAGAACAGAGAAGGCGGGTCATTCCCTTCCTTTCTGTGATGGGGACGAAAGCGAGGACTTTGTGCATTTCAGGCAAACACTCTATCACCAGACTACAATCCTCACTCCAAAATCACCAGACTTCTGGGAGGCAGGCGGCGAGAAAGGTTTCCAAGCACATTAGCAGTGATCTGAGATTTGGAGAATGGGGCCTCTACAGTTCTGCACTACTACAGCTGACCCAGGAAAAGCTGTTGGAAAAGGCTGACACACCTCAACCTTCCCTTATGGGAAGTGGCCAAGATGGCTCAGCTGGGATGGCGCCAGACTACAGAAGAATGCCTTCCAGAGAGGACTGGAGCCACATGGGGGATGCAAAATGGCTAAGTGAAAGGTGGAGGTCTGACTAGACTCCAACCAAGTCTTAGAGGTTTCCAGATGTTTGCACTCTGTACTCAGCACTCCCAAGACAGAAGGAACGGGGCTGAGGGTTGGGCTCGTGGCTTACCCCGGACTTCCCCTGGAACGCCTCGCTGTCTGGTAGCAAGGTGCTGGCAAATTCCTGCTGGCGGCTGTTGTGGACGTGCACGAACCGCACAGTGTCCTGGGTGTTTGCCAACGCAAACGCCAGGAAGGCGTCAAAGGGTTTGCTTAGCTTCTCAGCCTCCGCCATCAGCAAAACCACACAGTACCTGGACACGAACAAGAGAGGAGGTCCTAGAACCAATCCCGGGCGGGGCCAGGCTTGGCTGGCAACTGCTGCTAAGGAAAGAGGAGACACAACTTGCGTGATGAAAACCTGTCTCTGAGGAAACTTTTAGAAGCCATGTGTCCCAGTCTCCTCTCTCAGGGAGGAGTGGCTGGATCTCTCTCAGGGCAGAGGTGACAAATCTCATTCTGAAGCCTCTGCAAGGTTCTAATGGAAGCCCAGCGTTCATTTCTTCATCTTTCTGAACATTTACTGAGCTCTCAGGCAACATTCCCACCCTTGTTCCAGTGGAGAAAACAGACATCTGACACACAGATAGGCAACATTCCCACCCTTGTTCCAGTGGAGAAAACAGACATCTGACACACAGACACGAAAGTGGGTAATGACAGGTGCTGGGAGAAAAAGAGGACGGGACAGAGAGGCTGGTATAGGCTGAGGTCCCACTCCTGCAGACCAGGAAAATGCCACCTGATGCTTGAGCAGAGACTTGAATCAAGTGCTGGAGGAGAGCAAAAGAGGGCGGAGCAACTTGACGTGACCTGGGTTTGGAGAGCTCAGTGACAGACGTGTGGAGAACAGATGGAAGAATAAGGGAATGGATGGGAGCAGAGACCCTACAGGACATGGTGGTGGCCTGCTCAAGACTGGCAGTGGTAAAATAGTGAGATCCCAGACAGCTCTGAAAATGTATGTGTGTCTGGGCATGTGTGGATCGATCCTCTCCTTCCACCACATGGATCTCAGAGATCAAACCCAGGTGGTCAGGCCTGACAGCAAGCACCTTGACTTGCTGAGCCATCTTGCTGGGCTTCCAGATATCTGCTAGATATGGTGGCCCATGTCTACTATTTCAGCAGATGGTGCAAAGGTACCCTGGACTAAGGCACCTCACCCCACCATAGTTTAACTGCCCCGCAGGAAGACACCACTGTTCCCTCCCACTTCAGTGAGAGGCAGAGCCTGGAGTTCATACTTCCTCTGTCGGTGAGACCGCTTCACAGGACAGAGTTCATGGAACAGGCGCTGGCTAGTGAGCCGGGCCGCCAGGAGGTACTTGTTCTGGGCGATGAAGTCCTCAATGACCTGCTTCTTCAACCCTCGAGCCTGGAGAAACACCAACAAGCATTCAGTTTCCACGCTGCAAACAGGCTTTACTCACAAGCTTTCGGAGACTGTGGCTGACCCTGGCTACGGCAATACCACCAGGCGAGAAACATGCGGAGACGTCGGATAACTCAGGGGAAGGTGATGATGCAGCCAGGTCATGCTCAGGGGAAAATCAAGAGGTTTCTACTTTGTGACTGCATACCGTTTTACACTAACAGCTTGGAAAAGTCAATCATTTTGATTTTTACACAAATATATTTCCATTTGGGATCTGTAGCAAATGAACAATTCAAAATAAATTGCAGGGCTAGGGAGGTGGCTCAGTGGTAGAATAATGGTCTAATATGCATGAAGCCCCAGGTTCAATCAATGGTACCTCAAAAAAGACAGAATGAAACAAAATACCCAAACAGTGGTAGCACTTGGCTTTTTTTTTTTTTTTTTTGAGACAGGGTCTTACTGTGTACCTTGGCAGGCCTGGAATTTGCTATGTAGACCAGGCTGGCTTCAAAGTCACAGAGATCCGTCTGTCTGCCTCCCAGGCTGGCTTCAAAGTCACAGAGGTCCGTCTGTCTGCCTCCCAGGTGCTGGGATTAAATCATGTACCACTGTGCCCATTCCCCTTTTGAGACAGGCTCTCCTGTAGCCCAGGCTGGAACCCAACTTGTTATGTAGCTGAGGCTGACCCTGGACTTCTGATCCTCCTGCCTACCTTCCTAGTGCTGGGACTCCGGGCATGTGCCACCACACCCAGTTTGTGTGGTGCCAGGAGTGAATGCAGGGCTTTATACGCTCCAGGAGAGCGCTATCCCTCAGTGACATCCCAGTCCTCCCCACACACGGTTACTAAGAATGAAGAGGCAGACCACAGAATTGCCGCTGACTGCTTTGTCGTTGCTTGCATGCATTTTAAAGGACAGACATGACACAGGAGAAGCAAAACTGCCACCAGCTTCAGATGATATTGTGTCCTTAGCAAATCCTAAGGACAGAACGGATGACTGACTATCGACACATCTGCAAAGTTGCTGGATGATACAAAGTCAGTATCTGAGAACCAACCGTATTCCATTCACAGCAGATGCGGTCTCACAAGTATGAAGAAGGGAGAGCCAATAGGTAAGATCCTGGGCCAGTGAGATGGCCTAGTGGGTAAGGGGTCTTGCCACCAAGCCTGACCATCTGAGTCTGATTCCCCAAACCCACAGAGTGGAAGGAAGGAACTGACTTCCACAAGCTGTCCTCTGACCTCCACACAGATACATGAATGTGCACAGGTACACACAAATAAATAAATGTAAAATTTAAAAAGGTTATAATCTTCACTCACCGACACACTCACAACCTTTCGTGCCCTATCTGCTGCCCTCCTACCTCTTTAAAAATTTTTGAGATAAGGTGTCAAGTAACCCAGGCTGGCCTGGAACTCGCTATGTTAGTTGAGGATGTCCTTGTACTTCCTTCCTCTGGCTTCTACCCCCAGAGTGCTGGGGTCACAGGCCTGCACTGACGTGCCTGGCCTCCACAACCTGGGGCTTGAGTCTGCCAGGCAAGCACCTGACAAATGAGCTCCTGCGACAGCGCCCTCTACTGCCGCCCACGTTAGCTTTCCTAGCCCCCAGAGTGCTGAGATGATAAGCACTGGCGTCAAGCCCAGCCCCCTCCTGCCTTTCCTGAGCTCTCCCCGTCCACTGTGGAAGGGTCATCTCCGCTAGTCTTTGCTATAAGCAGCTCGAATTCAGCACACCTAAGACACTTGGCTCTCTTCGCTCCCTCCCTATCAGCCATTTCCCCGTCTGGTTCTGCCCCCCGAATACCCCCCTTATTTCCAGTTTCACACACCCCTATTCTACACCACGGTAGATCGCCTTTTGGTCTTCCTCCCTTGACTGAACGAACCACTTTAGGTATAGCCCATGGATGATGCCCCAGTCAGCACCGAACTTACCACACAGCAGTCAGGCACTGAAATGTTTAGTGACCAAAACAAAACACATTCTTTTCATTTTTAATTATGTGCTCATGTGTATGGGTGTGTGCACACGAGCGCAGGCAAACGAAAGGCTGTCCAGAAGGGATAGATAGGCCTCTTGGGACCGGAGTTACAGGTGCTTGTGAGCCACCCAACACAGGTGTAGGAAACTGAACGCTGGAACTCTGGGTCCTCTAGAAGAGCAGTACATGTTTTTTAACTGCTGAGCCATCTCTCCAGCCCCCCAAATAGAGAATTCAATAAAACTTATTGTAGCCTCACTTAAGAGCCACGGGCCAGTGGGCATGGTGGCACACTCAGGAGACAGGCAGGCAGAGCTCTGTAATTTCAAAGTCAGACTAGTCTGTAGATTGAGTGAGACCCTGTTTAAAAAACTAACCCCCCCCCCCCCAGTCGGGCGGTGGTGGCGCACGCCTTTAATCCCAGCACTCGGGAGGTAGAGGCTGGCAGATCTCTGTGAGTTCGAGGACAGCCTGGGCTACAGAGCGAGATCCAGGACAGGCACCAAAACTACACAGAGAAACCCTGTCTCAAAAAACCAAAAAACCAAACCAAAACAAAACAAAAACTAACCCTCAAAACCAACAAACATCTCTTCTCTCAAACCAACAAGTCTCCTGCCTCAGCCTTTAGAGTCCTGGATTCTAGGTATGTGCCATCTGAGATAAAATTTTTTAAAGCAAAACATCGTGTCAGATAAAAAAAAAAAAAAAACAGCAAAATTTAGTGCATCAGTAGAAAGAAATGGCAAATGAGTTTCTCCTTTTTCTCCATTTTTGCTCAATTTTGTCTTTCTCTGATTTATTCCTGAGTGTTCATGTGCGTGTCTGAGCACATCCAGGGGTTGGCTTTCTCCTCCACCCCACGGGCCCCAGGGAGAGAACTCAGGTGGGCAGGCTAGGCAGCTAACACTTTCATCCACATGACTCCCTCCTCTTTGACTGAGACAAAGTCTCCTTGTAGCTCAGGCTAGCCTCAGACTCATTATGTAGTGGAGAATGACCTTGAACTCCTGCCCTTCCAGGGCTGGGACTACAAAGCTCACTTCAGTGGTTGCTTACTTGCACGAGGCTGAGGTAAACTGAAGGACGTCTCGACAGGAGGTGATTCTCACGTACCTGGATCACATCAGCAGGCTTGTTTATGTGCTCTTTAAAGATCAGCATGGTGGGGGCATAGTTGTTGACGTTATACCGCCTGGTCATCTCTTCCACACCTCGCAAGCCGATGTGCACATAACCGAAGCACACATAGTCTTTGTATGCAAAGGCCGTCAGCTGTGAGGGCAGAAGAGGGAGGAGAGGAAGTCGACAGCTCGGGATCCAGCTTACAAAGCAAGTGGGCCCCGTTAACGTCAGCGGCTGGGAGGAGCCGCCAGCTTATGGATGCCATGAGTCTTCCTCACCCTCACACATTCACTTCAGGAATTCTATGATAGTCTATGCATAAAAACTGAGCAAAGGTAAACACACCTACTTTTCTTATGAGATAAAACAAAATAATGATTATGCTGAAATCTTGCCTGGGTACATGTGTGTCCTTGTGTGTGTATGTGTGTGTCTGCGTCCAGCGCAGCAATAAACTACAACGAACAACAGCCTTATCTGAAACACTTGAGACCAGAAATGCTTCAGACTTTTCCAGTTTGGAATACTAGCATATCCATAACGAAGTATTCTTGGGAACAGCACCAAATTTAAACACAAAGTATCTGTATGTTCCACATACGCCTTATCCACACAGCATGAAGGTAACTGTGTGTACATTTAGTGTGCCTATGTCTTGACTGTGACCTGTCACATGAGGTCAGGGGTGGAATTTCCTGCTTGTGGCATTGAGTCCATGCTCAAGAGTTTTCTGATTTGGGAATTCTCAATTAGAGATGCTCAATATGTAATTACACAAAAGACAAGCAGACAATGGGCTGCGGCTGAGAGCTGGCTCCCCGACAGGACCACGAGGCGCTGCCCCAGGGGTGGGTACCTTGTACAGCAGTGGCACTGCCGGCGTCTGGCCGAACAGGAGGGCGTGAGGCTTGTTCTCCTGCTGCCAGCCGGAGAGGAATCGCACGTAATTTTTATTTGTAACCTTAAATTGGAGATAGAAGGTTAGTTGCAATATTTAATTTTTAAGAAAGATTTATTTATTTTTATTTTTGTACCATGTATGCTTTGCCTGAATGTATGTATGTGTACCACACATAGGTCTGGTGCTCACAAAGGTCAGAAGAGGGCATCAACTTCCCTGGAACCAGAGTTACGATGGTTGTGAGTTGCCATGTGGGTGCTGGGAACTAAACCCAGATCCTCTGGAAGGGTAGCCAGTGCTCCTGACCTCTAAGCCATCTCTTCGGCCCCAATATTTAATTCTTAACAACTGTATTATACTGCTGTCAGGAGATAAATAAATTAGGGATATTTATTATATCCCCTATATACATATAAAGATGTTGTTTATAAAAAAAAATACAGATAAGTAATCTTTTTGTCTTTTTTGAGACAGGGTCTATGTAGTCCTGGCTAGCCTAGAACTTGCTATGTAAACCAGGCTGGCCTCGAACTTACAGAGATCCACCTGCCTTTGTCACTAATTGTTTTGTCTTAGACAAAACCATTAAAAGAATGGAGGCATAGATACCATGTGTTTATAAACTCTTACTGAATGACGGAATGACTGACCATGTCATAAAGTCACTTGTGGAGTTGGTTCGTTTTCTGTTGTTTTGGTAGGAGTACTGGGGATTGAACCTACAGTCTCCACATGCTAGCTAGGTGCTCTACCGTTGGCTCCACCCTTGTGTAGCTTGTTCTGGTTTCATTTTGGGTGACTTGGGTCTCCTAGCCGCTGAGGATTGAACCGAGGGCATTACCAAGCACAAGTTCTACCATCAGCCTCTCAGAGTGCACTTCTGCAGACAAGCAGCACTGGCCCTTTAAAAATGGCTGAAGTAGGGCTGGAGAGATGCTCAGTGGTTAGAGGTGCTTGCTGGTCTTGTAGAGGGCCCAAGTCTCAAACAACAACAAAATCACATTTATTTTGTGTGCATGTAGGTATATGAGCTATGCATGCATGTGTGGGACAGAGGACAACCTGCAGGAGCGTGTTCTCTCCTTCCACCATGTGGGTCCTCGGACATCAACTCAGGTTGTCAGGCTTGGCAGTGAGCACCTTTACCTGCTGAGTCAGCTCTCTGGCTCACACTGAGCTTACTCTGTGTGTGTGTATGTGTGTGTGTGTTTTAAAGATTTATTTATTTATTATGTATACAGTGTCTGCCTACATGCTAGAAGAGGGCACCAGATCAAATTATAGATGGTTGTGAGCCACCATGTGGTTGTAGGACTCGAACTCAGGACCTTTGGAAGAACAGCCAGTGCTCTTAACCTCTGAGCCATCTCTTCAGCCCCTTTGTTTTGTTTTTAAGACAAGTTTTCTCTGTGTAGCCCTGGCTGTCCTGGAACCCGCTCTGTAGACCCAGCTGGCCTCCAACGCCATCTGCCTCTGCCTCCTGAGTGCTGGGATTGAAGGTGTGAGACACCTCAACTGGCCCCTCACTAGCTTCTAAAGTTCCAGAAATAACACTTCGTTTAATGAGGCTGGTGGTTTTGGTAGATGTGATGCTTAAAAATGTAGAAACTAAATGTAAATTCACTTTTTTCTCAATGAAATCTGGTTTGAGCATTTTTTTTCCCCCAGAGCTGAGGACCAAACCCAGGGCCTTGTGCTTGCTAGGCAAGCACCCTACCACTGAGTTAAATCCCCAACTCCGAGTATTTTTATAGAATAAATACATGCACATGAACAAACACATAGCCATAAATCCTATCACGTCATCTAACTTCGTTGTTGTTTAGGAAACACGACAGGAATAACACTTGTGAGCTGGTTATTAATAGAGTGACCTTTCTCCGGCTCTGTACTCCTGCTTCAGCCTTCAGTCTCCCAGGCTTTATCAGGATGATCAGGTGAAAGGAAACCGTATATGCCAGGCTGCTCAGAGTGAAGATTGGGAGGTTCTGGTTGGCAGCCCATTCTCAGCAGATACTAACCTTCTCCACCAAGTTCCCTGGAAGAAGACTCTCCACGAACTGCCGTAGGTTCTCATGAACCACTGCATTGTGGAAGAAGGAGATTTTCCCATTGATGATTCCTAGGATGGAGGGGGTACTGTGTGCTCCCAGGTGATGAGCCAGGCGTCTTTCGTAGCCAGCATGGACGACACCAATCCCCACACCTGAAAAGCATGGAAGAGTTCCATGAGGCCTTTCTGAGACTCTGGCAAGAAGGAATCCTGACAAGTCCTTTACAGTAGGAAGTGAAACTCGACCGGGTTGGAGTAGATATTTTTCTAATAGCTTGTTTAGCATTTTTTTTTCACTGTTAGAACTCTAGATTGGTCAGTTTTTCTATTAGAACAATCTGGTAATATTTACAAACAATTGCAAACCTGAATATCTTTTAAGCCTGTTATTTCTAATTTTGGGAGCAGGTCATGAGGAAATGCTTTGCAAGAAAAAAAGAGGGCTGGAGAGATGATTCAGTGGATAAAGGAGTTTGTTGCCAAGCCTGAGATCCATCCCTAGAACCTACAAGACATGAGGAGAACTGACTCTGGCAGGTTGCTCTCTGACCTTTGTACATTTTTGTACACACACACACACACATACACACGCACACTCACTAAATAAATAAATGCAAAAGAGAGAGCGAGCAATCTGTGCCCATGTTCCTACCCGTAAACAGACGTGGATAAACAAGGTAAGGGCCAGTGATTCAGCAACAGTGTCCCACCCCGCACCACAACAGGCTCACATCTTCTCGCCCTTGGGAACATATCTCCCTTTAATACACATTACTTTATTGAGATACTGAAAAATATACATTTTGGGCCTATGAGATGGCTCAGTGGGTAAAGGAGCTTGCTGTACAAGACTGACCACTTGGGTTTGACTCCTGCAACCCATGGAAAGGTGGAAAAACAGAATCACCTCCACAGAGTTGCCTCTGACCTCCATATGCTTCCTTTTGCATGTGTATCTCCTCCAACACCACACACAAAATTAGAAACAATGTAAAAAACATAAATTCTTTGGCTGGAGAGATAGTTCAGAAGTTAAGGGCACTGGCTGCA
This sequence comes from Peromyscus aztecus, assembly GCA_902168405.1. Lineage (NCBI taxonomy): Eukaryota > Metazoa > Chordata > Mammalia > Rodentia > Cricetidae > Peromyscus > Peromyscus aztecus. Next base: position 31,016 of record CABHPQ010158888.1, read on the forward strand.
CAGGGATCTAGGTTCAATTCCCAGCATCCACTTGGTGACTCACAGCTGTCCATCACTCCAGTTCCAGAGAATCAGACACCCTCTCTGGCCTCCTCAGGCACCAGGCACACATTCGGTGCATAGTTGTACACACTGGGCTGGGTGTGATGACACACGCCTTTAATCCCAGCACTGGGAGGCAGAGGCAGGTGGACCTCTGTGAGTTTGAGGCCAACCTGGTCTATATATCAAGTTCCATGCCAGCCAAGGCTACATAGAGAGATCCTGTGTTTTAGTCACTATTCTATTGCTGTGAAAAGACACCATGACAGGGCAACTCTTACAAAGGCAAAGTATTTAATTGGGACTTTCAGTTTCAGAGGTTTGGTCCATTGTAGTCATGGCAAGGAGTTTGGCAGTGTGCAGGCAGACTCGGTGCTGGAGAAGTGGCCGAGAGTTTTACATCTGGCTCCACAGGCAGCAGGAAGAGAGAGCCACTGGGGCTGGCTTGAGCTTCTGAAACCTCCACCCCCAGTGACACACTTCCTCCAACAAAGCCGCTCCTCCTAATCCTTCTTAAGTATTGACACTCCTTGATGACTAAGTATTCAAATATATAAGCCTGGGGTGCCATTCTCCCCCAACCACCCGATAGGGTTTATCTGTATAGCCTTGGCTGTCCTGGATCTCACTTTGTAGACCAAGTTGGCTTTGAACTCACAGAGATCCGACTGCCTCTGGCTACCAAGTTCTGGGATTAAAGGCGTGCACCACCACTGCCCGACTAATGGGTGGCATTCTTATTCAAACTACCACACCTGTTTCAAACAAAACCCAGACATACATGCAGACAAAATGCCCATTCACATAAAATAACAATAATTTGAGAGAATTCTAAAAACATAAATTATTTTTTTCTTTTATTTCCTCCCGTTCCCCCCTCCCCCTCTCCCCTTCCTCCCCCCCCCCCCCCCCTCCCTCTCTCTCTCTCTCTCTCTCTCTCTCTCTCTCTCTCTCTCTCTCTCGATAGGGCCTCACTATGCAGCTTTTGCAGGCCTAAAACTTTATATATCTGCCTCTGCCTCCTGGGTGCTGGGACTAAAGGTGTATAGCACCAGCATGGCTACAAATTCCTTAAAAAGTGAAAGAAGGCACCAGGAGACGGCTCAGTGAGTAAAAACCTTGCCACATAAGCCTAGTGACTTGAGTTCAGATCCTCAGAACCCACTTAGAGCACTGGATGTGGTAGTGTGCATCTGTAATCGCAGTCTTCCTATGGAGAAACGGGAGGCAGAGAATCACCAAAAAGCCTGGCAGCCAGCTATCCTGGAGTACACAGCACGGAACCAATAGAGACCGTGCCTTAAAACAAGGCGTAAAGCCGGGCAGTGGTGGCGCACGCCTTTGATTTGAGCACTTGGGAGGCAGAGACAGGCGGATCTCAGTGAGTTCGAGGCCAGCCTGGTCTACAGAGTGAGTTCCAGGACAGCCAGGGCTACACACAGGGAAACCCTGTCTCGAAAAACAAAAACAAACAAACAAAACAAAAAAACAATGTGTGAAGCAAGAACTGATTTCCCGAATTTGTTCTCTGACCTCTACAAATATGATATACACAAATACACCTACAAAATTAAAAAACAAACAAACAAACAAAAAAAAACAAAAACAAAAACAAAAAAAGCAACCAGGTTTTAAAAAAGCGAACACCATTCAAGAGTCCATAAGAGCCCTGTGAGGAGTTGGTGTTCAGCTGTTCATTTTTTTCTGTGTGTGCATGAAGACACAGGCAGTAAGGTGGGGTCTCTTTTTCAGCAGACACGAGCTTCAGTTAACACCTGTGTGTTCTTTTGTTCTTTCATTTAACCGGATGTCTGGAGGGCCAGTTACTCTACTAAGTGCAAGATTAACACTCAATAAGGAGACACTGTTTTGGGGGGGTGTGTGTCTGGGAGACTTGAGTGTCACCTGAAACTGAACTCCTGGTCTCCTCGCCCAGAGCTCCACCCCGCCCCCGCCATTCCAAACATGGCAGCTCCATTCCTCCCAGCACACAGCCCAAACAACAGAGAGCCACCCTTCTCTCGTCCCTCACACCCACATCCAATCTGCCAGCCAGCCTCCTGGATCTCTCTTCAGAAGATGCCAATGCAGCAGCTTTCCACCACTCCCATAATCCTTTTCCTCTACCCCCTCCTCCCACCTCACTATGTAGCCAGCATGGCCCTGAACACCTCCATCCTCTTGCCTCTGGCTCCTCAGGTGCGTGGATTACAGGTGTGCACCACAGCACACAGCTTCCTCTTGGCTGGCTGCTACAGTGGCCTCCTAAGTGGTCTTTCCTGTTGCAGTCTGTTCTTAATATAATCATCAGATTGTTCCTTCTAAATGAACCACACTATTCTTCTGTCCAAACCCTGCAAAGAAGTATTCACTCTACTTGGAATCAAACCACGGTCTTCAACAAGGACAATGGGACCCTTCACGGTGTGGTCCCTGGTCCCATCTCCTCTTTTTCCTCCTCCTTATTCTTAGCTTGCTCTAGCCCAGATCAGACAAGGATGCTACAGCTTTGGGGCCTTGGCCCTGGCCCTGGCACATTGGTGTCTCTCTAGCTAACATCCTACTGACTTCAAGTCCTTCTCAGAAGGCTTACATCAGCCCATATTAAAGCAGTGTCCCCCACATGCAGCATTTCCCAAAACCCACTCACTTTCTGTCTTTCCATAGCTTACTGTTTCCACAGTGGTTCAGGGAGCTGCATTCGGGGTCCTGAGCATACTGAGTACATGCTACCTCTGAGATGCACCCCAACTGCTGCTTCCCATCTTCTAGCACAGTTCACACATGTCCTTTGCTGCTCCTTATTTATAAGTTGCCTTCCTCTTCTAGAATGAAGGCTCTAAGGAAGACGGGGTCCTGGTGTACCACCGGCATCAGAACAGAGCTGGGCACAATGAAAGTTGGCTACTGGTCTGAGACAGGGTTTCTCTGTGTAGCCCTGGCTGTCCTGGAACGATCTATGGATCAGGCTGGCCTCGAACTCACAGAGATCTGCCTGCCTCTACCTCCCGAGTACTGGGATTAAAGGCGTGTGACACTGCCTGGCTAACCAATTCATTTTTACACAACGGAGCTGTGCAGGAGATGGGAAGAAGCCAACTGCTTTCCTACTGTCATATTTGGCACTTACAACCTACTTCTGTGTGTATGTGTTTGCACTCACCAACACTTATACATGTGGATGCTAGAGGCTGATGTTGGGTGTCTTCTAGTTTTCACCCAATTATTTATTGTTATTGTTGCGTGTGTATGTGTGTGTGTGTGTGTGTGTGTGTGTGTGTGTGTGTATACATGTGCACCTGCATGATTACCCTACGGTATGAATGTGGAGATAAAAGGACAGCTTTCACCAGGCATGGTGGCATAAACCTTTCATCCCAGTACTTGGGAGGCAGAGGCAGGCAGATCTCTGTGAGTTCAAGGCCAGATTAATCTATATAGCAAGTTTCGGAACAGTCAGGGCTATATAGAGAAATCCTATCTCATAAAAACAAATAACCACAACCACAGAGACAGGAGACAATCAATGCCCGAATTTGAATTCCCCTCACTTCCAACCACCAGTTTGTGGCCTCTCTCAACCAAGTTCTCCAATAATGCTATCACCCAAGTGGTCCCATGGCATCTTTCATGACCCGCCTTTATCCCTGACTCCGACATTTTCCTTCTGTCAGGAGTGATGGTGCCTGCTGTTGCTTTGGCTATGATAACAGTCACCACACACCACGTCACTTTCTCATCTAAAGTTCTGGAGACAAGGAGTTCAGTTTATCTCACAGGGCCGAGTCATATTGTCAGCATGGTTGGCTTTCTTTGCAAGCTGTAGGGGGAGTCCATCTGGGCCCTTTCCAGCTCCTGGTGACTGCCTGCATCTCTTGCTTTGTGGTCCCTCCATGTGACATCTAACCCCGGCTACCATGCCTGATGATCAGAGTTCCATGCCCAGAACCCACATAGTGGAAGGAGAGAACTGAGAGTCATCCTCTGGCCTCTGTGTGCTCATATGTGTAAAATAAAATGTAATCTATGAAATGTAATGTAGCCTTGGTCCTAAAGTGCTCAGAGGTTTAGCATCCACACTGTTCTCTCCACCACCCAGAGCGTAAGACAGTTCCGCTTCATGACCAAGACACTCTCAAGTTAGTGGCTTCTGCCCCATCTCTGCTCTCCTCATGCAGTATACACCACGAGCGAACATTTTCCCACTGCCTCTGCTGCACGCCACGCTCAACTCACACCTGACCTCTTCCGGAACAATTGGATCCAGGCTCAGGGACACAGTCTGCCAAAACCCAGTATCTGAGTATCCTGCACAGCACACTAAAGGTTTGTTTTGAAACAAAGAAGACCCAACGATTTCCAGAAGTCTACTCTTTTCAGAGAACTCGGGTCCTGAGGGTTGAGTTTACTCCTTTTTAAAATTACCAAATAGATGTCTCTACAGGTGGTATAAAACACACACACACACTCACTCAGTAATATCAGCACTGAGGAATTACTAAAACAAATATTCTCTCTGTATCACTAAAATTTTCCTGGCCCCAAGTGCTGAATAAGGTTGGATGTGGTGGCATACACCTTTAATTCCAACACACAGAGGCAGAGGAAGAGGAGCAGAGGGGCAGAGGGGCAGAGGGCCAGAGGTAGAGACAGGTAGATCTCTGCCTCTCCAGAACTTAATTGATTTTTCAGACAGGGGCTTTCTCTGTACCCCAAGTAAATTGTCCTGGAGCTCAGCATGTAGCCCAGCCTGGCCTTAAGCTCAGAGAAATCTTCCTGTTTTTGCCACCACCCAAGTGCTGGCTCAAACCTGTTTTTTAAGTCACCCAGACAGTGGGATTTAGTTATGGCAGTCCCAGCAAATTACCACAGAGTGTGAGGTCATGGGCTCTATACAGGTGTTGTTCCTAGCACTTGAGGGTAGCTTTAGTTAGCCAATGATTTCCTAGCTTCCCGACTGTACTCTCAGCTTTCTAATGAGGGACCTGGATATTAACAGATAAAGCTTCAAATCAATCAGGCAAAGGGACAGTGAGGGGCCAGCGAGATGGCTGAGCCAGTAAGGTTCACTCCTCAGGATCCACAAAAAGGTGAAGGAGAGAACCGAGTCCTCAGAGTTTCCTTTGATCTCCACAGAGTACCATGACACGAGCTTCTCCCCACTACCCAATAAAAATTAAAAAGAGCCTGGCAAAGTGGTGCATGTCTTTAAGAAGTTGAGAGGCTAGAGAGATAGCTCGGTGGGTGAGAGTACTTGTTGCTCTTACAGAGGACCTGGGTTCGATTCCCAGTTCCCACAACCTTCTGTAGCTGAAGTTCCAGGGGATCTGACACCCTCTTCTGGTCTCCTTAGGCACCAGGCAAGCAAGTGGTAAACAGAATACACACAGGCAAAACATTCATATACATTTAAAAAATAAAAGGAAAAGTAGCTTATACTTCTTCCCTGTCCATAAACATCCCTCAAAAATCAACCATTCTGGACTTGGGAAAAGAAAGCACACCGATTGTTCCCTTTCTCCAACACCCCGTCAAGTTTAAGAATGGTGAGCAGGAGAGATGGCTCTGTGGCTAAGGGACTTGCTGCTCTTGCAGAGGACCCGGGTTCAGTTCCTAGCTCCTACATGGCAGCTTATAATCCTCTCTAACTCCATCTCCATGGGATCTAATGCCCTCTTCTGGTCTCCATGTACACGCCATGCATGTAGTACACATACATACAAGTGGGTGAACACTCATATACATAAAGCACATAAATCTTAAAAAGAAAAAAAAAAAGCATGACCAGTGTCACCTCTTGCATAAATGTGTCCTAACGAGGACATGACTTACCCAATCCTTCCAATTCCTGGACCACTTCTTTCCAGACAGGCTCGATATGGACACAGCTAAAGCACCAATCGGACGTGATTTTAATGAGGTAGGGCTTCCTGAAGCTGTCGGGAAGCACTTCGTTCACATAGTGGGAGAAGTGCAGCAAGTACTTCTCGTCAATCGAGTCCCGCCGCTCCGAATTGAAGGGGAAGTGGAAAAAGGACTCATCAAAATAGAAGTTCTCGTGGAAATGGCGGAAGCGGTACTCGCGCTGCTGCTTCTGGTAACCCTGGTTCTCACCGGCGTCTCCATACTGGTCGTAGTTCGTCCTCTTTTCCTCACTGGACAGAATCTACAAGCAAGAAGACAAGGAGTCTGAATGAGGAAGTGGTTTACCAAAGGCCTTTCCTTCCCCTTCTCTTCTCTCAGGACTGAGGACTGGAACCAGGCCCTGTGTGCCCTGGCAAGCCCTCTACCACTGAGTCCAGCCCAGCCCCACAGGGCTCTTCTGTAAGCAGCCTGAAAGACACAAGTACATTTCTAATAAACGGAGAGTAGGGATGCTGGGGGAGGGAGGAAAGGAGGGGGAGATCATGACCTGACCATCCCCAGAATCCACACGGCAGGAGAGCCAACTCAGGCAAGTTTTCCTCTGACCTCTACATGAGAGCTGTGGAGCTTGGAAACCCACAAAATACACACATACACAAAATAAATAAGTTAATCTCAAACCTCCAAACAGAAACATAAACCCCTCAAATTTCATTCGTTGAGATCTCCACACCCATGTTGACATTAAGGCTGTCAACCATCTCAGTAAATATTAGCAAACAAGTAACAAAGAAGACCCGACATAATGACATCACCAGGATCCATCACAAGATTACCCTGGCTGTGTCTTTGGAGTTACAACCATTTGGACCAAGGTATGGTAGGCTTGAACACCAAAAAGTAACCAAGAGTAGAGTCCAGTGCCTTGTGCATGAGCTGACCTCAGTTTTTGCATTTACGTTTACTTAATGTCTGCAGAACACATGTGGCGGTCAGAGGACAACTTGAGGGGTCAGTGCTCTCCTCCTACCCCTTGGGTCCGGGGGACAGAACACAGGCCTTTGGCCTTGGCAGTAGGGGCCCTTACCCACTGAGCAATTTCCCCACCGACTTTGTTTTACTGAATCCTAACTCTGAGGACTAAAATTCGATAATCTTTTTAGGGTGATGAGTCACTGTACAGCCTAAGTACTATTTGCTGAAGCACATTACCCGGACAAGTCAGGCAGCCAAGACTCACTGCTTACATGTATTCTAGGTCATGCTATTTAAGGTGACATGTTGGAGACTTACCAAAAATCTTGTGTTTTACAGTTATTTGCAACCTTGTGTAACCAGGCAAACTGGTGTGTGATTCTTTAACCTAAGTCTCCACAGTCATAACAGACATCTGCTCTGGGTAACTGCACAATTCTAATTAAAGCTTTCAAAGTGGGCCAGGTTTTCCAGGAGCTGAAACATTCAGGCACCTGCTTCAACATGTTGGAGGGGCGAAGTGATTTTCTCTACCATCATGAGGAAACTGGGTCAGGGTGTGGGGAATGTGCCCTGCTGAGGGGATGGTACGGTATGATTACCTTTGGCCTGTGTTCCTTTTGTTTTGCTCTCTGTATGTGTCTGCATTTCTGTTTGCATGTATGTGAGCTCAAGTGCTGTGGAAGCCCAAAGCTGCACCTTACTCACAGAGCCAGAGTCTCTCAACCAAACCCAGAGCTCTCACCAAGGCTAGCCTAACTAGCTGGCTACCCTGGCGATCCTCAGGCCTTTGTGTGGGTTCTGCAGATCTGAACTTTGGGCCTCCCGTTTGTATGGCTGAGATGCTGAGCCATCTCCAGCCCCTCCACCCCATTTTCTAGATGCTAGCAGAGGCACTGTAGCATCTGACATGGTACCTCGTAGGCCTTGCTGATCTGAATGAACTTGTCCTCGGCTCCAGGGTCTTTGTTTTTGTCAGGATGCCTGAAACACAGACGGCATCAGTGAGAAGAGAATTTTTTATGCATGATCACTTTATAACTTTATACTCAGCTCACAACATCAGAGAAGCAAGGGGAAGAAGGTGGTTTGGTTAGGTCTGTTTTTTAAAATAAATGGTAGAAACAATCAGTTGCTTCACATGACCATAAAAAATGCAACTTAAACACAGGCAATTTCCTCTCAAGATGCTCTAGCTGAGCACATTTTCAAAGCACCACAGAGCACCGCAGCATGCTGCTGAGAGGCGACACATACGTGCCCTCATCTTCAGCTCAAGCACGACTGAAGAGGGCTGGAGGCTAAACCAGTTATTCATGCTGTCCCGACAGGAGTCTTCCTCCCTGCATCATGTTGGTCTTGCCGGTGTTTGAGTTCTTCCCCTGAACACAGGTAGGGGTGCTGGCAAAGCTGCAGCCTTGAGGTGATGGTCACATTGCTCATGCCTGCTGCTCACGCTCAGATCAGAACTCCAGGTTTTGCCACTGCCCTGCTGATCCCACTCTACCTGTGACTGGCTACTTTTCCCTACCAATGGGTAATGCTTTCAAGGCCATGTGTTTATTAAGCTGTGAGAAAGCAGAGAGTCCATGCAGGGTGATTTCCCACTAATCTCAGAACTTGCTGTTTCCACTTGAAGCTGTGTTATTCTGTGTCTTTTCATCTTTATAGTGACGTTTTCTCTGGGGACGAAAACTGTTTGAGACAGGGTCTCAGGTAGCCGAGGCTGGCTGTAAACTCCTGAGCCTCCTGCTTCTACCTTGGAGTGTGGGACTGCAGGTGTGCACCACCTCACCTTGACAGCTTTGGGGACTTTTTGGTCTTGGAGAGTGGTCACACTTGCTTCCTTGCTGTTTTCTAAGACTGAAATCAGACTTCCATGAAGAATTTCAATGGTCATGACATGAAGAGACAGACTCCGTGACTGTTTGACACAGGAGCTGGGTATATAGCTCGGGCCAGTCTCAAACTCTCCATCCGCCTGCCTCAGCATCATGAGAGCTGGGATCACAGGCCTGTTCTACCACACCCAGCCCCACTTATTCTTTGCTGTTGTTTGGAGACAGGGTCCCCCAAACTCAGAGATCCACCTGCTTCTGTCCTTTAAGTATTGGAATTAAAGGTGTGCACCACCAAGACTGGACCCATTTATTCTTTTTTTTTCCCCCCGAGACAAGGTTTCTCACCAGGCTGGCCTCTAACTCACAGAGATTCATTCACCTGCGTCTGCCTCCCAAGTGCTGGGATTAAAGGTGTGCACCACCACCACCACCACCACCACCACCACCACCACCACCACCAATGCCGCCCACCCATTTATTCTTTATATAATCACATCCACTAACCTTACGAAATTTCTTTTAGCAAACATTCTTGGAAGGAAAACAATTCACAGGGAAGTAGAAAAGACTAACAACTCATCAAATACATTGAAATAAAAAAAATCTACAATTCAGTAAACTTATCTGAGTAGGAATGTCTGAGTGGTTTATATCCCACATTTTACTCTCTAAAAACAAGGAACTTCATGTGACTTGAACTTGGATTCCACCCTGCGCTTCCCCACTGAATGCTTGCATTAACTATCACTGAGGTTAAAAAGTAAGTGTCAGGTAGGCACAAGGAAAGCAGCAGGACTTGAGGGGACGGGATGGCGGCTCCAAAGCATGTTTCTGGTTGACCAAAATAAAGGGCTTTTAATATTCAAATCAGGTTAGAGGAGGAGGGGATAAAACTGTGCAAGCTTGCAAATGATGACTGACAGGAAGAGCTATACAGGGCAGGAAGAGCGGGAGAGACTTTGCAGGAGACTGAGGCAGGGTCTGCGGCAGCTGGGTAGGAGAGGTCAGCTGAGAACCTTGGAAGGCACTTGACAGTCTGAACTGATAAGGAGTACTTTCCCGAAGGTGGAGACCTCGCAAAGTTGCAAGTACTTGGAGAAGGGAAGTTCAGCCCTAGGGGAGTATTGTCCAATGTTGTGTTCAGGGAGTGAGACAGATTCATGAGCTGCCTCACGCCAGGCAAACTTTCCATTTCATAGTGAAGGAAACACTGTGCGTGGGCTCGACTGTCAGCATGACCTCTAAAGGAATAAAAATGGAGATACAAAGCAGTAATTTCAGTAAGAATGAGGCGGACTGATGCACCTTGGCTGGGCACGCCATGTTACGCCAATCTGCTTCTCTTGGGGGCCTTAGGTACTCTGCTAGCATGCATGGCAAATAAAAGTACCCATGATGAGACAATTCTTGGGCAAGAAATACAGTGTTCCTGACAGAAAACACAGTCATTTCACATGGTTTCATCAAGCAAGTAACAATTTTTGTGAGGTCTAAGAAACACTTAGGAAAGCACTTGGCAAAAATGGTCTGACTGCTAACCATTTCCCCTGCCTCGGATCGTTCTGGAAGTCAAGTGGGGCTGTAATGCCACTTCCAGTGTTTCTACGAATCCTTCTAGAGGAAACACAGACTAAAGGAAGTGAGAAAACACTGCCAAGGCCCAACGGGGAGAAAAGAGGAGGACGGTACAAACGTGCAAGGAGAATACGATTTCAATGCACAGAGCCAACACTGTTCATCTGCATGGCCATGAATTACTCCAAGAGACGCCAACAGGAGGAAAAGGACGCAGTTCATTTAGCCAACAGCAGAACACCTTTTAAAGCTCCAGATAGAAAAGTCACAGCTGTACACTGCAGTAGGTCCCACATCCTTAAGCTAGCATTCTGCCCAGCCAAGGCTATATATCCTGTCCAAAGGCTGTAATTTCTGAAATAACTGCAGATTGTCATTTTGCTTTAAGCACAGAGAGGCATGGCCCTGAAATATTACTGAAAGCCAATTTGGCAGAGAATTACTGGAAAGAGGCCATGCATTATTCGACAATGTGTTTCAGCTTCCAATTCTAGATTCCTTATGATATGAATATAGCCCCAAACATGTATTCATAACATTATAAACGACTTTTGACCTTTACCACAACTAGTTTAGAATCAAGCTAAATCTGCTCAGTGAGGAAGAACAGTGCCAGCCAGAGCTAGGCTAGGTTACAGACTCATCTACTTAGGGCAGCTTTGCAGCTGCCCAACTTGACACTCTTTCCCGCCAAAGCACTAACCTGCTCAACCTTACTCATGCACAAATGGGCAAGTGATTGTGAAGCCAAAGGCAATACAGGTTTACCAACTCTGAGCTTTGACCTTTCTATTTGTATATCATGTTCAAACATCTTTTTCATGGGCTAATCAAATGGGTTCAATGAGACAGAGAACACAGAGGTGAGCATGCAGTAGGTGCTCAATAATAGTACTCCTGTTCCTCTCTCTGGGGCTACCTAACACTTGTGCTTCCCTGGCTTGGCTGAAGCTATCCTGAGAGAAGTTTGCCCAAATAAGTTTAACACTTGCTGCTCCCCTCTAATTATATTCCTGAAAACAACAGGTAAAATTGTGATAGTTCTCATCAGTACACATAACACTCCAGAGGCAAGGGATGCCTATGAGTTCAGGGCCAGCCTGATCTACATACCAAGTTCTAGGCCAGGTAGGGCTACATAGTAAGATCCCTGTCTCAAAAAAATTCTGATAGCTCTCCTAAGATTTTTTAAAAAAGTAATACACTTGGTTCTTGAATCTCCTTTTAAAATTGGAGGCCAAAGTACTTATTTTAAACTTTTTTAAAGCATAGAGAGTTAGAGAACAGAACTGTATAACATTCCCTATAGCATTTATACCCATAAAGAAATGCTTTAAAGGGGCTGGAGAGATGGCTCAGTGGTTAAGAGTACTTGCTGCTCTCACAGAGGATCTGGGTTCAGTTCCTGTACTCACATCAGGTCACTCACAATTGCCTGTAACTCCATCTCCTCTTCAGATATATACACATAATTAAAAAAAAAATCTTTAAAAAACAATTACTTTATAGGTCAGGCATGGTGGTGCATACCTTTAATCCCAGCACTTGGGAGGCAGAGGCAGGCAGATCTCTGAGTTCAAGGCCAGCCTGGTCTACAGAGAGAGTTCCAGGACAGCCAGGGCTACACAGAGAAAACCCTGTCTCCAAGAAAGGCATCTAATCACTGTTGACTGTTTTCCTTCTTTATTTGCTCTAGTGAACTTGGACCTTGCCAGGCAGCCCAGGCTGTCCTCAACTCAGGGTGGGTGAGCCTTCTGCCTCTGCCTCCCAAGTGCTGGGATCGTAAGTGTAGGGTACCATGTTCAGTTTGATTACTTTTTTTAAATCAAAGTTACTTCTTTTCTTGGTTTTTTCAAGACAAGGTTTCTCTGTGTGGGTCTGACTGTCCTGAAACTCTCTCTGTAGACCAGGCTGGCTTCAAACTCACAGAGATCTGCCTGCCTCTGCCTCCTGAGTGCTGGGATTAATGGCATGTACCACCACACCTGGCTTTAAAGTTACTTCTTACTTTAACATTAAATATCCTAACAGTATCTAAGACAATGCTCTAAGCCATTCTTGAAGGGTGTGTGTGTCAAAGTAAACACAGGTTTTGGGATCACTAGAAATGACAGAACATGGGCTGTTAGCTGAACACCAATACTTTAGACAGCTATATATACTGAACACAGAAACACACAGACAAGCCATCGTAATTCAGGCTTCAGCCAGCTGCTGACTGCTTAGTGTACGTTAACTTCCATTCTTGGTTTCACATACCATTCCCGGGCGAGCTTCTTATACGCCTTTTTAATGTCAGTCTGACTGGCTGTGCGGCTGACCCCCAGGACTCTGTATGGGTCAAAATCCAACGCAGACAGACCTTGCAGGGTCAGAAAGAGAACTATCCAGAACCGCCAGGAAACGCTCAGTTTTTTCACCTCCATCTCTCTTCCTTCCCAGAGCTGAAATATTAAGAGGTCACTTTAAGTTCCAGAGGCAGAAACCTGGACAGTCTTGCTTTTTTAGGTGAGGAAAGAAAGATATAAAGAATTAAACAAAAGATTTTTTTTAAATGGGAATGTGTCAATCTAGTTGACTCTATCCTAACAAAACAAAACAAAACAAAACCCAAGCTGGGCAGTGGTGGCTCACACCTTTAGTCCTAGCACTCAGGAGGCAGATACAGGGAGATATCTGAGTTCAAGGCTAGTCTGGTCTACAGAGCAAATTCCAGGACAGCCAGGGCTACATAGAGAAACCCTCTCTTGAAAAAGAAAAACGAAAAAATACTGAAAATGGACAAACTGAAATAAGTAGCAACCATGAGAATATATTCAAGATGACCAGGAGACTGCATCGCAAATTCACAATTTCATCTGTCCTTACAATAAACTTAGAATTATCGGCTTCAGAAATAAACTCATAAATTCATCATCCAACTTATCATGTACTAAATTACAGTCTGGGATCATTGTGGCATTTCTGGGCACTAAATAAATACTTAAGTAAAACGGTTTAAAAATAACTGTGCAGTAATGTTCAGTAAGCCTGCTATTATTTTTTCCCCATGTTCATTCAAAGAAGAAAATAAGAAGCTGTTCTTTAATCTGGTTAGCAATTTGGTTATTGACCATGGAAACTTCAGCTATGGAAAAGTGGTTAAGAAAAAATTTTGTTTTCCATTTAAAGAAAACTAACAGGAAAGACTTGAATAGGCATGGCTTTAAAATGTTTAAACTCCAACTCTGCTGAAGGGTTCAACTCAATGTGGGTTTTGGAATAATCTTGGCTGGTTGATGAGATGGTGTGGTATTGAGGACACACACGGGGCTATGATCTTTTAAACCACACACTGTGTTCATGGATCACATTTATCTTGACCTCACAGTGTTAAGGTTCAGTGGCTGACACCTTACTCAGGAGGGTGGATTTTGACAGGTGCAAGACAAACGCTGTTTGGGAGTCTTCACAGACCAGCTGGCCACTGTTTAGAACTGTACACACTAAGTAAAATCCACAAGCAAGCCAGTTTCTCCCTTAAGACAACCTGTTCCGAGCTCACCTGGCTTTGGGATTAGATTGGGGGGGTCTGTCCACCACCACTCTAGTGCCTAAACCTGTGTTCTTGCTGACAGGGTGGGACTGAACACTAGCACCTAGAAGGATATGCATGGGCGGGGGTAGGGAAGAGTGAAGTGGGTAAGGGGGTTACTAGGCAGAATCCACCAGCAGGGTGGGTGGAGTGGCAGCCCGGCTGGGTGGGTGCGGTGGGGAAGTTCTTTGGCTGACACTCTCCAGCTCCAGGGGGCCGGCCTCAGTGCAGGCGACGCACTGGCCAACAGGTAGCCCTCGGCGTCCCCAAAGGCAGGCGGCGGCGGCTCCCCGGAGGCTCTGCAGGACCAAGTTCCGCCTCGGGCGCTCGCCCGGGTCGCGACCTTCCGGGAGGCGGCCCCCTCCCCCGCTGCCCCGGTTCCTGTCGGCTCCCGGGTCCCCCAGGGCCCAGCGCGGGCTGAGGACGCGGAGGAACTGACGGGAGATCACCGAGCCTGTCGGGCCCCGCCGCGTCCGCGCGTCACGCCGGGAAGGAGTTACCGGGAAA
>CABHPQ010158889.1:0-18042 GCA_902168405.1 Peromyscus aztecus
CTTCACCAACCCCACATTTGACAGGGGACTGAACTCCAAAATATATAAAGAACTCAAGGAACTAGACATCAAAATACCAAACAATCCAATTAAAAAATGGGCTACAGATCTAAACAGAATTCTCAACAGAAGAATCCCAAATGGCCGAAACACATTTAAGAAATTATTCAACATCCTTAGTCATTAGGGAAATGCAAATCAAAATGACTCTGAGATACAATCTTAACACCTGTCAGAATTGCTACGATCAAAAAACGCTAATGACAGATTATGTTGGAGAGGATGTGGAACAAGAGGAACACTCCTCCACTATTGGTGGGAATGGGAACTTGTGCAGCCACTTTGGAAATCAGCATGGCAGTTTCTTAGAAAATTGGGAATCGATCTACCTCAAGACCCAATGACACCACTCTTGGGCACATACCCAAGGAATGCTCAAGCATACCACAACGATATTTGCTCAACTATGTTCATAGCAGCATTATTTGTAATAGCCAGAACATGGAAGCAACCTAGATGCCCCTCAACCGAAGAATGGATAAACAAAATATGGTACATATACACAATGGAGTGTTACTCAGCTATAAAAAAAACAATGACATCATGAAATTTGCAGACAAATGGATAGAACTAGAAAACATCATCCTGAATGAGGTAACCCAGACTCAGAAAGACAAACATGGTATGTACTCACTCATAAGTTGAAACTAGATATAAAGTAAAGGATAATCAGACTACAACCCACAATTCTAGAGAAGATAGGGAAGAAGGAGGATCCTAAGAGGGGTGTACGGATTACCTTGGGAAGGGGAAACAGAGGAGATCTCCATGAGTAAACTGGGGATGGGGGGGCCAATACATGAGAGGGGCTGGGGAAGAGAACATGAGAGAGTGGGATGGTCCAGCTGGGGGAGGGACAGAGTGGGAGAGCAATGAAAGAGATATCTTGATTGAGGGAGACATTATGGAGTAAGGGAGAAACCTGGTGCTAGGGAAATTCCCAGGTATCCACAAGGAGGACTCCAGATTAGACTACTAGCAATAGAGGTGAGGGTGCCTGAACTGGCCTACCCTGGTAATCAGATTGGTGAATACCCTAACTGTCATCATAGAGCCTTCATCCAGTCGCTGATGGAAGCAGATGCAGAGATCCACAACCATGCACCAGGCCAAGCTTTGGGAATCCAGTCAAAGAGAGGGAAGAGGGATTCTATGAGCAAGGTGTGTGTGTGTGTGTGTGTGTGTGTGTGTGTGTGTGTGTGTGTGTGAAGATCATGATGGGGAAATCTACAGAGACAACTGAACCAAGCTCAAAAGAACTCATAAACTTTAGACCAATAGCTGTGGAACCTGCATGGGATCAAACTAGACCCTCTGCATATGGGAGACAGTCATGTAGCTGGGTCTGTTTGAGGGGTCCCTGGCAGTGTGATCAGGAGCTATCCCTGGTGCATGAGCCGGCTTTCTGGATCCCATTACTTATGGTTGGACACGTTGCTCACTCCTGATAAAAACAGGGAGGGGCATGGTCCTGCCTCAACTGAATGTACCAGGCTTAGTTGTCCCCCCATGGGAAAACTTACTTTACCCTGTTGGAGGAGGGGATGTGGGGGAAGTAGAGGGGGAGCAGGAGAAGGGATGGGAGGAGGATCTGTGGTTGGTATGTAAAATGGATTTAAAAAAATAAAAAGATACTGCCTGGTGTCTCAGTTCGCTTCCTGTTGCCTTTTCATCAAGATGTAACCAGCACATGTCTGCCTGCTCATTGCTGTGTCTCACCATGTTGACAATGGACTGAACCTCTGAACAGTAAGCCACCACAACTAAATGTTTTCCTTTATAAGAGTTTTGTGGTCATGGTGCTTCCTCACAGCTAACTAAAATACTCACAATCTCTCCATCCATGTCAGTTCTCTCAAAGGAAATCCCAGGACATAGGAACACACTTAGAAGCCTTTCTGGCTAATCTGCCTGACTGCTCTGGATCTGTCTTCCTTGATTTGAGCAGGGAAGAGGTTGTGGGACTGGAAGGAAGGGTAAGTCACACCTGAGCCTGCTGCTCATGAGGAATCTACTTGTGTTTGAGGAAAGACTTCTGTCCATGTGCTTTCTTTTCTGAGAAACTCCTACTAGTCAAATGGTTAATGGAGTGTCTTTTATCTACTTCTGTACCCCCCAGAATTGCAAGGGCAAAGACAACTCTTGTGGTCTGTGGCCTTTAAAAATCGACATCCATTCTAAGGGAGGAAAAGCCAGGCAGGGTTGCAGCAATGGTTTGAACACGCTCTGTCCACTCTGGTGCTTATGTTGAGATTTAATTGCTATGGTGGTAATGGTGACGGTGAAGGTAGAAAGCTTTGTCTTTAAGGTGACTAGGTCACGGGGTTGCTGCCTCCTGAATGGATTAAAGCCTTTGTCTGGTTAGCAAGTTGTGACTAGTTATTGGAAGAAGGGGTGTTATAGATCAAGGGTGCCTTTTGTTCACGTCTTCAGCTTTCTCAAGGCTAGTTTGTAGCACATTAACACTGAGTAGATACAGCCACCACGTTCTTAGATTGTCCCAGCCTCCTGAAACACGAGTCCCAACAGTTCTCTGTTCCATCTGAGTGCAGTGGTGCATGCCTAGGAGTCCAGGACTCCGGAGATTGGAACAACTTTGAGGCTAAACTGAGCTACACAGTGAGAGTCTGTTTCAAAAATCAAACCAAAACAAATAAAACAAAAATCAAATCAAACAAACAGAAAAACCAAAACCAAGCAAACCCAAATTAGATGGAAAAACTATAAAAGCTGAAGGAAGAGACGGTGCTGTGGAATGCTCTCTTTGGGACGTGGCATGGCCTTTGCATTCGTGAATGACAGCAGCTTAATTTCTTGTGCAAGACGTGTGCTATGGGGTGGTCTTTCTGTATGCTGTGAATATGTATGGATACCATTGGTTAATAAAGATGCTGCCTTGGCCTATGGCAAGACAGGTTATAGCCAGGTGGGAAATCCAAGCAAAGATACAAGGAGAAGAAAAATGGAGTTGGGGGAGATGCTGGGAGCTGCCAGGGGGTGGGGTGGGGAGCAAGATGTGATAGAACACAGGTAAAGCTACGAGCCATGTGGCGATACATAAATTAATAGAAATGGGTTAATTTAAGATGTTAGAGCTAGCTAGCAATAAACCTGAGCCCATAGACCAGTTTGTAATTAACATTAAGCCTCTGAGTGCTTATTTTATAAGCTGTTGTGGGGCTGGATGGGACACAGAAAAGCTTCTGGTTACAGACTTGACAAAAATTGGGTCCTTCAACATTCCATCATAGATGGAGGAGGAACTCACAAGGCTGGAAGATGTCTCCCAGGGAGCCTGATTGGACAGGCCATGAGAAGTTCCCTCTAGGGACTATTTAATTTTATGTATATATATGTGTGTGTGTGTGTGTGTGTGTGTGTGTGTGTGTGTGTGTGTGTGTGTGTGTCACTTCTGTTTGCTTTTTGTCAGGAACTGACATTACAGTTTTTGGTCCCATGACATTTCTACTCCAGTTCCTAAATTCACAGGACAAACTCCAAATGGATACGTCTGTCTCCTGCATTATTTCTACAGGAATTCTCTTCCTTTCTTTTGGACAAAAACAGTGTACCTTGATTCTGGGTGGCAGTGAGAGGGAAATGAATATGAGAGGGCACTCTGAGTCTGTAAAGTCTTGCCAGGCAACCATGAGGACCCGAGTTCTAATCCCTAGCACCTATGGTGTCTATCAATTAAATAAGAAAATTCCAGTGGACCAGGCAGTGGTAGCACACGACTTTAATCCCAGCTCTGATCTCTGTGAGTTCAAAGCCAGCCTGGTCTACAGAGCAAGTTCCAGGACAGCCAGGGCTACACAGAGAAATCATGTCTCAAACAAAACAAACAAAAAAACACAAACAAACAAACAAACAAACAAAGACCCAAGGGAAGCCTTACCCCCATGAGGAGTGAATGGAGGGTGGGATGGAGGGGAGGTGGTGGGGACAGGAAAAAGGGAGGGAGAGGGAACAGTGGTTGGTATGTAAAATGAAAAAAATTTAAATAGGAAAGAAAAAAGAAAGACAGAAAGAGAGAAAAAAGAAAGAAAAAAGAAAGAACGGAAAAAAGAAAGGGAAAACGAAAGAAAATTCCAGTGACTTCACCTAAGGCTCACAGTATAGCCTGGGGTCATTTAATTTACCTCCATGGAGGGTGGCTAGTCAGCTAAGTACTTTTACTCCTGTTGGGATAATGATAATCATAGCAGTCAATGTAAAGTAAGCTGCAGTGTGGATGGCTAGACCCTACAGTCAATATGTGACAAACTCAAACAGGAAGCAAATTGATATTAGAGCTCAGAATATCTCCACTGTGGTAGTTTGAGTAAGAAAGACCCTCACAGGCTGATCTATTTGAATGCTTGGTCATAAGGGATTGGCACTACTTGAGAAGGTTTAGGACTGATAATAAGAGGTACAGTTGCAGTAAGAACTGAGCATGTGAATAAGGAGTTTGATACTGTCATGGCAGGGGGGTTGTCCTAATAACTGCAGTAATAAAATTAATTGTACCTAGAATTGATGATGCACCAGGTATGTGGAGAGAGAAAATGGTTCAATAGATGCTCTGCCGTGGGCTAGGTTTCCCATTAACAATGAATAGACAATTTAGCACGTACCTGCTCTTACCTCAACTGTAGGGAAAAGTCAGAAATGTGTATTATTAATCTGAAGGAAAGCTGTACAAGGAGTGCCAATCACTCAAGGTACCAACTAGTCACTGAAGCCACTGATTATTGTAGATATTCCTATGAAAAGATTATAACAAATCTATGGGCTATAATGAGAACATTGTACATTTAGTTACCATCTAATAGGGCTCCTGATTGATTGGTCTAATTTTGCTCATATTAGATGGCTTTTGACAATACCTCCTTTCCCTACTCACTCCCCAGCCAGAAGCTATGAGGTCCCTGTATCTTGAGAATGATCATGGGTTTGTGAACATAGGCACTGTGGCTAAGTAAACATTAAACTCTAAGTCTAGAGACAGAGGTTTAAGGGATCAAGGAACCATTGGCTAGGGACTGTTTCCTAATTGAATTTTTTACCTTAATCTCCTCACACCCATGAAAATGAAAGACATTCCTCATTTAGCACTGGAGACATCATTGAACTCACCTCCTGCTTGTTAAATGACTCCAGAGTAATAAAATTTTCAGCTGAATACACACAGAGGGTTGTAAAAAAAAATATGTGATAGTAACAATGAATATAGTTCGGGCTTCCAAATACAGACAGAAAAATGTTGGCTTTAAAACAACAGGGAAGCCAGGCTCTGTGATTCTAGCAATCAGGAAGCTGAGGCAGGAAGATGACAAGTTCAAGGTCAGCCTGAGCTGTTTAGTGAGTTCAAGGCCAGCCTGGGCAACCTGGTGAAATCCCATTCCATAAAGCTAAGGGCTTGGTTGTAGCTCAGTGGTAGAGTGCTTGTCTAGCCTATGCAGGCCTCTGAGTTCATTCCCTAGGACCACATAACCCCTGCCAAAAGCGCACAGGGAATGGCTGGGATGGCATCAGAATATCTGCAAGTCTTCTGTTCCCCCACCACGTATGCAGTATGGAATGGGAAAACGAAAGAGCAGCTTGGATTCTTGCAGCCATATTCTTACCCAAACTAGTTATGAAGATTGTATTTGTGTACACTGAAGCCAAACACCTTCTCGAGTCTTCTGTTTTCTCATCTCTCAAATAAGCTGAGAAGTAGTGCTCACTAGTTGTTCTTAACTTACACAACTGTCTTCCTTTCGTTTCTTGTTTCTGTAATAACAAACAAACAAACAAACAAAACAACAACAAAAAGCACTCTGACAAAGGCAACTTAAGCGAAAAGATTTTTATTTTGAAGCTTACAGCTCAGGAAAGCGTCGGTCATGGCAGGGAAGTTAAGGGAGTTAGAGCTTCAAGCAGTTGGTCACCTCACATCCTCAGTCAGGAAGCTGAGAGGGGTGAATCATGCTGCCGCCCAGCCCCCTTTCTCCGCTTACACCGTCCAGTACCTCAGTCAGGGAAAGGTGTCAACCACAGCGAACAGGTTTTCCCACCTCAATACAATCAGAAGAATGCCCCATGAGATGCCCAAGTGACCATCTCCCAGGGGATTCTAGCTTCTGTCCAGGTGACAGTGAACACTAGCCATCATGGGAATCATGTAGGAAATCACAGTCACTCAAACCAATACATTAATTTATTTACTTGTTTATTGCATGTGTATATGTGAGTGTGGGGGTGCCATGGCATGTCTGTCAGTCAGTAGACAACACAAGGCAATTGGTCTTTCACCATGTGGGTTCCAGAAGTTGAACTCAGGTCATAGGTTTGGTAGCAAGTGCCTTTACCCTCTGAATCAATCTCACAGGCCCCGAGCCAATGTATTTACACATGTAGACTTTACTTATATCATGTAGTCAGTGAGTGAGTCCTGTGGGTCTATGACTCATCATCAAGCTCTTCCCTGAAGTCTGTGGAATGAGAAGTCCTGGCGGAATCCCGAGACAGGGTGAAGTAATTTTTCCAGGACATGAGAGCTTGCTCTGCCGATGAATTCCAAGGGATGTGACAGAGGGGAGTGAAGTGGAAGAGACCTTACAGATAGAAAGAAACGTAAGCAGACAGCCCACTGATGGCAGTGTGGGCTCTCCTGGGACCTTGATCCAAGCTAATAAACCTCATGTTAGTTAGTTAGTGAGTCGCTGGGAAGCCAACAGTGGCTATTTAATGATGTCAAGGGATTCTCTAATATTTTAGACATGGTAGAAGCTTTATGGTTTTACTTTGAAAAAATTTCACATTAGCCAGATGCTAGATCCCTGTAATCCCTGCACGGAGGCAGGTGGATTGTTTCAAGCTCAAGGGCAACCTAGGCTACACAGAAAATTCTAGGCTAATCTGGGTCATAAAACAAGACCCCATCTCTGAGGAAGTACAGAAGTAAACCGGTAAATAGATAAAAACTAGAAGAAAGCTCCATCTTTTAAAAATAATCAACGAAGTATTGTGGGGGAAAGTGCATGATTCACTTCAAAATACTATGTGAAGGGGCAAGCGTGGTATGATGATATAAATAAAATTAGATTATTTACGAGTGGATAATTGTTGATGATTACATAAGGATTCGTTATACAGTTCTGTCTAATTTTGTCTGCGTTTGAGGCTTCTCCATAAAACAAGAGCTAGCAGAAGGGGAGGGGCAGGGGAGAAGGAAGAAAAATAAGAAGAGGGGAGAGAGAAGGAAGAGAGGGCAGGGAAGGGAAGAGAAGGAAGGGCATGTGGACAGCCTCTGAGTAAGACCGGAGAAGCACAGATTCTGATTCTGTCGCTTGACAGTTCTGTGACTCACTGGAAGTTTGTTAATCTCTCCTAGTTGCAAAAATGGGCTAATAATAGCCATTTCCCAGACCGTAAAGTTGTTGTGAGCATAGAATGAGTAAGCACATGTCAGCTCTTGCGGTAGCTATTGGCATCTTGTACGTGCAATGGGAGTGGTAGCCATTGTCTGGTGGAGAATTTCAAACGGACCGTTCGAAGAGTGTCTGGAGACTGGGAAAGCTAGAGATGATAAAATTAAGGCACAACTAAGGAACAGAAGAGGGGAGAGGATGGGGGGGCACTTGAAAAAGTATTTATTTTTATGTGATTGGGCTTTTGCTTGCATGTGTGCCTGTGTGTCATGTGTGTACAGTGCCTGATGAGGCCAGAAGAGGACATGGGAACCCTTGGAACTGGAGTTACAAGTGGTTATGTGCCACCATGAGGGTGCTGGGAATTGAACTTTGGTGCTATCCTTACTTTGACTTGTCAACTGTTCTCTATCTGGGGTGAATAGACACTTCTCACAGCTCCCCGTGAATAGTCACACACACACACACACACACACACACACACACACACACACACACATACACACACGAGAATGCATGCTCAGACATATGGAGGCGATGGTAACAATCTCAGGGGACTGTCGGAGCTGTCTGCTCATTTTGAAGCAGGGTCTCTCAGTGGTTTGGAGATTGCTAATGAGGCTGACTGGTCAGGGAGCCCAGGGATCCTCCCATGTCCACCTCCCCAAGCCCTGGGATTACAAATGTGCAACATTATATCCATTTTTAAAAAACATGGGTTCTGGGGATTTAACTCATGTCTTTGGGCTTACACTGTGAAATATCATACCTGTTAGGATACTTTTTGTGAGACACCACACAAAACAGGTTGGAATTAAGATGCAAAAAATAAGGGGACCATGAGGTTTCTCCTGCAGGCCAAGAGAGCTTGGGGACCACAGTGACAAAGGATGGTAAGCCAGCCTGTTTGTGGTTTGGGGTACTGATGGAAGACTTTCCCTGCCCCCTGATGCCTGTGAGAGTCAGTGATCGTGAGTACTGAGTACAAGGGAAGAAATATGGAAGAAAACAAAACAAAAAAAAAAAAAGAAAAGGAAAGAAATTACTCCCCAAGACACAACAGAACTTTCTCTATCCCTATGTCCCTGGGAGGATGACTCGTTTCATACTGGTGGAGAGAAATTCTTCCCAAGAGCAAAGGGTTTCTGCTCTGGAGAGAGATGACTGGGCCCCCAGAGAGAGGATCTGGCCTTTACATAGAACCCACAGCATTCTGCTCATTGTGAAGAGATGGAAATAATTGTAACAGCAGTGACTGCCTCCAGCCTTTGCTGAATGCAAACAGCCCCAGGAGCCGAGCTATAGTATTTTTCCCATAGCAGAATCAGATTCTATGAGAAAGTCCGTGGAATGTTTGACATATTTCTTTAGCTGTCTTCGGGAAAAAGAAATTGGCTCAGTATGGAATAGTGCTCAGATGTACTTTGATGAGCAATGGGATCCATTTACCACATCCTGTGCACTGATCCACTTTAGTTATCCTACACACTAAAGAAGTATGGAAAGATAATTCAAGGCCAGTTGGTGGTTCTTTAAGTAGATTTATGGTCTCGAAACTCTTTCTGGTGATTATAGATGAATCTCAGCACTGAGCACATACGGAATTTCATCTCTGGTACCCACCACCCAGCAGCATCACTTAGAGGAAACGTGTGGCCAACCTGCGCAGGAATGCAGAGAGAACTGCATGTGTAGGTTTGTTTTACTTACTGAAGAATGGAGGCGGGGGACTACGTCACATGCTCCTCTCAATTGAAAAACGTTTCTAGTCCACACAATGATGTATGGGAAAGAATTTTCTACATTCCCTTGTTCTGATGGGGAAGACTGAAAGCTTCACATCCAAAGGCCCAAGTTTTGGGGAGATTCTGTTACTAATCAGGTAGTCCTGGGTTAGATTATTTGTAAAATAAGCTACATTTTTGTTTGTAAGTTATATTCCTTATTTTTAAAATAGGGGCCATAAAAACAGTAGCCATCAGTGCCAGGTGGTGGTGGTGCATGTCTTTAATCACAGAACTCCAGAGGCAGAGGCAGGTGGATCTCTGAGTGTTCGAGGCCAGCCTGGTCTACAGAGTGAGTTCCAGGACAGCCAGGGATACACACACCCTGTCTTGAAAACCAAACAACAACAAAAAATGGTAACTACCAACGAGCTTGTTATCATGGGGGGGTGAAAACTCATCTCAGGATAGGTCGAGTAGTATCGTGTAGATCACGTAAACTGTTGCTGTTGTTTACAGACTCTCCCCAGGGTGTGTCATTCCATTTCTGCCCAGAAAATTACCCAGAGGACAAAATTACTGTCAACCCAATGAAGAAACATTCCAGGTCTTTCTAGGAATCGGAACCCAGTGTCTTAGGCAGTTTAAAAATACCCTGGGAACAATCTGCTCCCCCCAAAAGGGTGCCCACCGGAAGGCAGAGCTGGTTGGGCCAGGCCCATGAATCAGAGAACTTAAAACAATAACCTGGTTTTGTGTAAATCGAAGGAAATAGAATCATAATGAGTAACTGGTAACTAAAAAAAAATTAACAGTGACCCCGAATACTCTCCCATTTCCTGAAGTTACAAAAATCTCCTCATAAGGTCTTACAGGCTTCATTCTTACCTCCTACCTCTGTTCTCGCCGGGCTCCCTTCTAATCTGGCGTGCTTTGGACAAAACACAGCTGGTTTCCCATCCCTTCCAGTGGTCTTCCCTAATCGTAGTCAAAATTGAGGGGGCTGGGGGTCTAATTCACTTGGTAAAACAGTTGCCTAACAAGTAAGAAGCCCTGGGTTTGATCCTCATCACTGTGTAAAAACTTTCCATGGAAGCGCTTGCAAGTCTATGATCCCAGGGCTCTCGAGCTGCAAGCAGCAGGACCAGAGTCATCCTCAGCTCCATAGCAAATGTGAGGCTAGTCCGAACTGCGTGAGACTCTGTATACAAAACCAACCCGGGGCTGGAGTGATGGCTCACCTGTTAATGAGGAGCCGCTGGCCGCTCTGGCAGGGGACTTGGGGTTGTTGCAGGAGACCCAGTGCCCCCTTCTGGCTTCCACAGGCCCTGTACAAATCTGGTGCACAGGCAAAATACCCATACACATGGAGTTAAAACCAAACCAAACCTGTACACTCACCCAGCCTTTCGGCCGATCCCTCTTCTTTGGTCTCTTTTTCTCCTGGACCAGCACCTTCTAACACACCAAATACTCCATTTACCTGGTTTTCTGTTTCTCTGCAACTACGGGGATTAAATGTTGCTACTGTGTCCCAGGTGCTTGGAGCCAAGCCCGGTTTCTGGCAGTGTTCCCTGTTTGGGGGGATGACTGTCAGTGAATTCTCGTACTCAGTTCACAGGCTGGGCTGGCTCGACTCCAGCGAAGGTCTCTCCAGCACAGCCCTTGCTGGGCATTTGAATCTGAGGAGGTATTTCACACAATTCTTTCAACCAGAGAGCGAGTGTATCACGGGCTTTGTTTGCTAAGCTGGCATCATCAGATTACCTGCATAGAGTAATGTCAGAGGGAGTGTAATGGAGCTCTTGGTAGACCTCTAAACTGAACTGAAGACCGTTAATTTTATACTTTATAAAGCGAAAGTACTAGGTTGCTTGAAATTTTTACTTCCTTTTTATGTACCCCCCCCAGGAAGTTTTATATGGCATTACTAGTTTATATTTTATGATGAAAATATTTTGATAAAAGCTTTACTTTCCCCCCAAAAGATTTTATTTTATTAATGGGTTTATGGGTTATCTTTTCTTCCCATTTTTCTACATTTTCTTCAATAATCAGATGTTACTTTTTTAAAAAAAACTTTCTACTGATCTAAGAAATCTACGCAGCTCCTTGAAAGGAAAAATTTAAAATTTCGTCCTTATATTCTTATCTCTTGGGGTGGGGTGGGGAGACAATTGCTTGGGCAACAGACAATCCCAGTGAAATGTGAGAAGAATTTGGAATTAGGCAAGATTATCAGACAACTTTCTCATGGAAGGATCCGACACTAGTCTCAAAAACCTCAGTGGATTTGACTTTGCAATCCAGGCTGACAATGGACAATGGGCCTGTGGGCTTCTGAGAGGCCTCTGTGGTGTGCGCAATGCTTTCTTTGACATCCAAGAAGATGGTGTGGGGGTGACCTTAGCCGAAAAAGCAATAGCACAGCCATGGCCGCTTGTGAGGTGTTCAGGACCAGAAGTCCCCGTGAGATTATGGAAAGCCACACGCTGCAAAGGTCTTGCTGCAGATATTTGGAGCTGGCATTTCTGGTTAGCTGGGGCCCTGAGGTTTTCTGAAGGGAAAAATATTTGAACATTACAGCGAGTTGTGTGTCTTGGGAACATCACCACCCTCTAGAGCAGTGGTGCTCACTCAACCTGTGCATCTCGGGGGTTGAATGACCCTTTTACAGGGGTCACCTAAGAACACTGGAAAACATGTTCACATTACAATTCATAACTAGCAAAATGACAGCTGTGAAGTAGCAATGAAAATAATTTGATGGTTGGGGGTCACCACAACATGAGGAACTCTATTAAAGAGTCCCAGCATTAAGAAGGTTGAGAACCCCTGCTCTATAGCAATGGAAACCCTTTGCCCTTACTTGCCTCATAGCTATTCAGCCGCTCAAATGGCTATGGGGGAGGGGAGATTTGGTCAGGCCTCCTGGAGTCCAAGGTACCATGAACACTCTTATCTTCCTATAAGAGTCATGATATAGTAGAAACCCCTACCTTAGATATGCTAGCAAGATTATTCTGTTTTTTTGAAGTTACCAAATCAGAAACATATACTCGGGTAGAAAACCCACATCTCCTTCTGCAAAGGGCCGGGCATCATGTTCTTGGAAATTCTACATTGCTTTGTGTAATTCATATTTTTTATATTTCAAAAAATGTAGGCCATCAATTCAAAATGTCAAAATCTTTAATACAATTGTGAATGTAGCTAGGAATGTTTATGTAATTACATTGAAATCCGCATAGCAATCAACTCCGTGGCTCTTCAAAGGGTAGTTTGTTCAGCCCACAAGTAGAGAAATTAGCCGTAGACTTATTTTTAAAGGCTTTTATGTCTTCCTACTTTCAGATGGACGGAGTGTCCCTACCTCCTACCCCTGGCAGTGCCAAGCGAAATACAACCCAGCTTTAGAAGGAGTTTGGGGTCCAGGCAGCCCTTGTCAAGGGGTCAAGGAAGGTAGTTTTCTTTATATTGTTAACACGACAAAAGTTCATGTACAAAAACTGTTTAATGATTATTCATGTAAGTCGATTTATAGAGACAGAAAATAATCCCACATTTTCTTTACCAAGCAATCGAGCAAAACACGGTAGTACAACCAGCGGCAAAACCTTGGTAACAAGAGCTGAGAAAGCATCGATTAAGACAACATCGCCATCTGGAGGATCCAGGTGGAACTACAGAGCAGTAACCAAAGACAAACACGGAGAGCAACAGAAACAAAATAAACGCCCTCCTGTCAAGGCTCCGAACCCTGTTTCAAGCTTCCGGTCGATGACTTGCACATTGCTATTGAGAGACTTCAAAATTGAAATTGTAAGCCTGACATCTTTAAGAACTTTAAAATTAGTTCATTAGAATTGGGTGGGCGCACGCAGCCTGTATTCCCAGCTCCTTGGCCAACTGAGATGGGAGAATCAGGAGTTCCAGGCCAGCCTGAGAAACACAGAAAGACCCATCTCAAACAAAACAAAACACTCCAAACCAGAAACAGCTTTCACCAGCAAATAAAAGTCAGGATTCTGAAATGAGAAACAGGCACCCCCAAATGCATCCCGTCGGCCCCTCTTCTTGAACTAAGTAGGGCCTTGTATAAATCTACAAGAATTTTATTCATGAGAAAATGTAGATGACTGACAGCTTAATTTTATCAGAGGCATTTGCATGTTAATGGGTTGAAAGTCTTAATTAAAAGAGAGGTGGCAAGAACCAGAATGCCTAGTATCGCAGAGCCAGATAACGATCTCCCTTATACTATTTTTTTCTTTCACATTATGCTGATTTTGGAGGGGGGGTAGTAACCCCAGTATAAATCAAGAGGCATCCATCCTCCTTTTTTACAATTCCTAGTTGTTACTTTTAAATTCAGCAGGTCTTTGCCACGCTGATAGACTCGTTTTAATGACTGTCCCAAAAGGAGTCGAAAGAGTTAAAACCACCTATATTTAATTATTCTAACTAGATACTGGTATTTTCAAGGAAGATCACAGTCCCCCATCTCAATGCCTCCCAATGTATCTATTATACATACACTGTTCCCTGGCCTGGTCAAATGAAGTAGGTCAATGGAGGGATTCTTGATTAGCATGTTGGAGGTCTTGGGGTCAAGTCCCAACTCCACAGAAATCACTTCTTTCTTTCTTTTTTTCTTATCAATTTCCAAATCACTAGTTAGCAATATTTATATAATTAAACTAAAAATTGAATGCCACCGTCTCCCTTTTTACACGTATGGTCTCATGGAGCCGCCAGCGACAGAGTTTAGCTCAGCCCTGGCCTGCAGGTGCACGGAAGAGCCCTAGGTCTCTGTTCACAGGGCTCGAAGTGGGGGCGCACACTTCTAACCCTGCCACTTGGGAGGCAGAAGCAGGTTGAGCTCTAGAGTTCAAGGCCAGCCTTGGTCTATATAATGATTTACAGGCCCAGTCAGGGCTATAGAGTGAGATCTGAGAGAGAGAGAGAGAGAGAGAGAGAGAGAGAGAGAGAGAGAGAGAGAGAAGAGGAAAGAAAGAAAGGACAAAATCTCCATTCACAAACACCACCGCAGTTACAGTCAAGAGCACCTTCCCCCGCTCCTTCCCTCTCTCACCTTCCCCACCAACTTTTAAAAGAATACCATCTTTGAATCCATAACAAAGAGAACTTCTGACACTTTCTGGTCCCCATTTTAAACAGACCCTTTACTTGTAGCATTTACACGACCCCGACCCCTGCCATCTTTTGTTCAGTTCAAACCAGTTCAATTTTTGATAACTTTCCTTGTCATGAACTTAGCCTAGACAACCGGGAGCTTGTGTAGACACTCAGTTAGCACGGAAGTTCAGGTCTTTGACCATGAACAAGAAACCCAGCTAGCAAAACAATACAGCAGACACATGCTTTCTTGCTTTGAAGGCAGTAGGAAAGTTTCAGTTGATTCTGCCACCCCCCCCCCCCAAATATAGAAGAATAGTTATTTGACAAGTTAACAACTCTTGCTTTCTGGGGTTCTTCTTTTTTCTTGTCCCAGTAACCCAAAACATGAAATTGCATGTGTACATATATTAAATAAAATGTTTAGACATTTCCATGTATAAGGCACAAAACTCACAAATCTCTCACAGAAAGATTAAAGAAAAAACACAAAGGTTTAAAGACTAGCAAGTGACGTAATAGTGGAGGAGGTTCACCGCACTGGAGTTGAAGCAGACCACTTCCCTTTTTAATACGCAGGGACCTTATACTGATAGGAAACACAGCCTGTGAAAAGAGGGTATCTCAGCTCTTCCTTGGCCGCAGCCTCCTTCACTGGATTAATGCAGACGTCAGTCCTCAGAGAGAGCTGTGTGGCCAGAACGCATCAGCTGCAAGCACCACCCACCCCACAGCAGCTGCTCACAGCAATATTGCAAACAGTGCCTTTGGCCATCAGGTGCCTCATTCTCTTACTCAAAGGCCCTTCAGGGGCCAACCACAGTGAGCACACATTCACCTGTCCTAGGACCTGTTTTAAGGTTTCTTCTTGAATCTGAGTCAAAACTGCCTGTTTTGAGGACCCTGGATTGGGGTAACTGTGTTGGTCCATCATAGGACAGCATCTAACAGAAATTTGAACCTTAGATGCTCGGTTCCTCTTCAAAGAATCAGATTCCTCAAGCAACTTTAGAGTCAAGCTTTTAAAAGAGTCCGTTCAAACCTTCAGATAATGTCCTGGCCTGCAAGACAACCCTAAATAGCTTGCAGTTAATACTGCAGTCCACACATAGAAACTAAAAGGTCCCCATGGGCAACACACAGACGAGAGTATCCATGTTTTCGGGCTGGGTCTCCTAGTAGAGCTTGGCACTGTTGCGTTTTCTGATGTTTCTGTATTACATGAGAATCGGCTTCCTGAATGTTCATATGGCTCCAAGCATTTCCTGGAAGTGTAATAGCTTTGGAATTCTGTATATTACCATGCAGCCTAGGGATGGGAACAGTACTTCAGGCAAATCGGCCAGCTAGTTGGGTATCCTGAGAAAGGGGCCATTGCTGCAGTGAATGAGACCAGAGATCAGATACGTTGAATAGTCCATTCTGTCTAAGGGTTTTGATGAATCTTCTTGAAAATTCCGACATTTCCACCCTAGATGATCTGAAATCGTAATAAGACAGAGTCCACAGGTCAATTTACTCAGTTACCAAGACCAGCAGCATAGGGTGACTGTTCTCTTATTGTGAGGAACATCCACAGTTTACTTGGCAGTCTGATTTGATTATCTGTCCAGTTCAGGACTCAGCTTTGGAAGCCACATCCAGAATTCTGCTAAGTGTTCATGAGTGGGGATGGTTTTTCATAGTTTGGGATCTCATGAATCTTAGCCAGGATCCCTTCCCATGCAAGGTTATAACCCAGGTAGAAAAATGAATATTCCTTTTTAAAACTCTTAAATGCCTGCCTTGCATTTGAAATTTTATAACAATACCATGCCCTTGAAAATATATAATAATCCTTTTTTTTTAGATAGGTTATCATGTATTAAAGGCTAGCCTTGGACCCACTACGCACCTGAGGATGACCTAGAACTTCTGATCCTCCTGCCTCTGCCTCCTTGAATGCTGCTACTGGTTTGTGTGGTACTGGGGATCGAACCCTGGGCTTCCTGCATGCTATGTTAAGCACTCTCCACCAACTGAGTTTCATCCCCAGCCTGTAATACATATTAATTTAAAAATCAAGCCTTAAAAACAAAAAGTCAGTTTCTATTATTGTGTCAAGTTTTCTCCAAATCACAGTAGCACATCTCTACACCTTTTCCCCCTCGGCAGACCTCAGGAATCTTTCTTGATCAATCTGGCCTTGACTTTGTGCCTCAGGAGGGAGGCAGTGGCCGCACTGCAGGCAGCTAAAAAGAAAAAGGAGAGGCAGGCAGTGTAGACGGACAGGGGACCGTGGCGCTGGAGGAAGATCTCATGCCGTCCCTGGTAGTCTAGAAGAATGGCCTCTAGCTGGGAGAGCGTGCAGATGGAAAGGAAGGCGTGGAAGATCTGATGTCCATGGCCCACAATGTCACAGGAACCGGGGAAGTACTTCTCGGGTACCGGGCAGGAGAAGAAGTAGGCGCTAACAAGAAAGAAGAGGATCTGAAGGGTGTGGTACCAGGCCGCCTGCTCCTGGCAACCAGCCAGATGACAGAGAGCCACCCGGTGGGCCACCGGGCTGATGTCTAGGATGAAGGCCAGCCCTGCGGGTACCACTTGACAGATCTTCCGCATAACTGGATAAGGCCTTCGGTAGCGATACTTGGCGTAGCAACAGCCGGCACAGGAGAGCCAGCCACAGAAAGCAGCCGCGGGCAGGAAGAAAAGCCAGAACCGCTCGTACCACGCCTGGTCCGAGCTGTAGAAAAAGTGAGCCAACGCGCTGCCGTACTGGTAGACGCTGACCCCAACGTAGTCCACAAAGTAAAAGGTGTAGTGGGACAGCTCTGACTTGGACTGCAGCAGGTGAGCCAAGAGGCTGCAGGTGAGGTAAGTGATGGAGGACAGGATAAAGAGGAGCAGGGGGAGGGTGTGGGGAGAGGCCCACTGCAATGCCCCAGCCTCCGCAAAGGCCCAGAATCGCAACAGGACCGCTAGGGCGGCCAGCAAGTGGGTCCAGACGTTGACCACCTCGTTGTGCTTCTGAAAGAGGCTGAAGAAGTAGTAGCGCCACTCGTGCCCCGTGGGGCGGTAGCCCGCGTGGATGTAAGGCTCCCTGAAGAGCTGGGGCACGTCGGTTTCTGGGACCGTGCACGGCATCTTGGGAAGCCCTTCTTCCAGAATCTTGGGCAGACGGCGCAGCTGCTGCCCGCTCACAGACAGGGTGCTCAGGCGTTCCAGGATGGCAGTCGTCATGGCAGCGGTGGTCCAGGCTCCTCAGGATGCAGCAGGACCACCTGAAGGGAAGAGAGGAAAGCTGAGAGTCGAACGCAGCCAAGATGGCCAAGGAACTATTTATAACGGAGCATGGCTTGCTCAGACAACCGGGGAAGTTAGGAGGCCCAGATGGATTCTCTGGGCCTTGCTTTCTTTCTCTGTACTGCAGGGTTGCAGCATCCTCCCTCGCCAGGACAACATTCTGACTTCTCGGTTACTATTCATCACAGCGTGAGGAAGAGGCATCTCTTGTATAATGGTCGTGTTAGCGCAGCCTAAGTTAGTGATAAGTAAGATTTAATGATACCTAGAAGGTAAAGGTACTCTTAAAGATCACTAAATTCCCTGGATATCACCAAAACGTAATCATCAGATGCCCTTGGATTATTAAATGGTTGGTGATAAAAGAATACATTTCAGCTGGGCGTGGTGGCACATGCCTGTAATCCCAGTACTCTGAAGGCTGAGGCAGGAAG
>CABHPQ010158891.1:0-31339 GCA_902168405.1 Peromyscus aztecus
AAGACTGCTCTTGAACTCACAGAGATTCCGCCTGCCTCTGCTTCCTGAGTGCTGGGATTAAAGGCGTGCGCCACCATTGCCTGGCCTACCTTTTGTTTTATTAGACTTGTCTTCAGTCTCCTGGTCTGTTTTTATTTTTATAACAATACTATCTGGAGTGACCCCGAGATGTGATTGTTTTGTGAGCTGAGCTGAATTCATTGGTGGATTCTGTGGTGAGATCCTTCTCTCTCCATTTTTATGGTGAAAATAATACATAGATAGACTTTTTGAGGAACTTACATTCTATAAACCCTGGTTAACCTGAGGAGGTCTAAGGTTCCATGGAGTGGCTTCTTGGCCAGTCTCCATTTCAGGAAAGAACAGGAGGACAGTTGGAGCGTGCTTAGTGAGAGTGGAGCTCTGCAGGAAGGCATAGTTGAACTACTGTAGTTTCTCTGCAGCTAGCTACAGTGAACAGCTGTGCATAGCAGAGAGATTGGTAGAGGTGCACACAGTTGATAGAGGTTGATAGTTGGCATATAACACCAACCTTCCTCCTTTGTTTGCTCCTTGGCTGGTTAGAGCCAGTAAAACAGGGATGTTAGCTGTAGTTGTGAGGATCACCTTTCTGTTCCTCTTGTCCTCTCCCTACCCACAGAGCTCCGTTTTGATGTCTGGCCACTTGATGTGTGCACTTTCTTAAAAGTGGAGTGAAAGGTTTCCTAGCTGAGGATTGTGAAGAACCCTGGAAACCAATTGCTTATGTTTTTCTATGACAGGAGGAAGCTTGTGATCTTCCTTCCTTCCTTCCTTCCTTCCTTCCTTCCTTCCTTCCTTCCTTCCTTCCTTCCTTCCTTCCTTCCTTTTTTTTGTTTGTTTTTCAAGACAAGATTTCTCTATGTAGCCCTGGATGTCCTGGAACTTTGCTCTGTAGACCAGGCTGGCCTCAAACTGAGAGATCCATCCACCTGCTTCTGCCTCCAGAGTACTGGGATTAAAGGCATGTGCCACCAATGCCTGGCTATGATTTTTCACCCATGCTGATGATGAATCAGTAGTTAAGAACATCTGTAGAGAGTACTCAAATCCTGTTGCTAACTCTGACTCATGTTTTCTTCCTGTTCCAAGGATAATCTCAGTGCTAGTGACTGAGGCAGACCCTGCCAGGTGAGCCACTATCAGGGACTTGGGCTCCAGGACTAGAGATCTGGGCTGAGTGGGTAGATGAGGAAATCTCTGCTCTTCTCACAGGAGCTGTATGAATGACAGCCAGAGAGTCCATTTAGTCATGTTTACATTTTATTCATGGCCCTGCCTGGCTGGTTGATTAGGATATTCCATTTTCCTTGGAATGACAGAACTATTAAAAAAAAAATGCAGATCCTAAGGCAGCTGAGCACACTTGGCTTTTTAAAGTGATTTCATAGAAAAATAAGATGATGTACAGGCAAGTTCTGGACACTTTGGAAGGAGACCCAACAGGAGCCATGTTTTCATCTACTTATTGATTTATTGCAAGTGACAGATTAGACAAATTGGTTGGTAATCTGTTTCTGAGCATGTTCTTGGAACAAAAGGGTGGGGGAGGGTAGGAGGGTTATTATCCTAGATCTGAGGAAATGCAGCTCACAGCACAGTAATGAGGAAGCAGGAACAATAGGGATGATTCCTTTGTGCCTGCCCTTGAAAAGAAATGGGGTGGAGGCACTAGTAAGCCTATTCATTGCCATCACTCAAATGTCCCCAGCAGTGGTGATGACTTGGGGATGCTGTGCACTCAAAAATGACTATTTTGGGTGGTGGTTATGAGAGAATAGTTCAATTGTGCATGATTTAAAAAAAATCTGTTATAAATTTTAATGGTGCTTAATGTTAGTCATACAACCAGTAAGCAATTATACATTCTACTTTTTTTTACTGAGTCGAGAACATATATATTTCTTGGGAAAACCATTTCCTTGTGCATGCTGAAGCTGTACCCTATGCATCTAGTTGGTTTTGCTCTCCATCTCCAAGGAAGCTCTTCAGGGTAGAGGTGGTTTGAAAGGATACTGTTGGCAGGTACAAAGGTGTAGCTTGGAGGTCTTGTCTGGGTATATGGGGAAGTAGGCTAGATGGGCTATAGCACGGCAGACATTTTCTTTTTTTGGTTTTTCGAGACAGGGTTTCTCTGTGTAGCTTTGCGCCTCTCCTGGAGCTCACTTGGTAGTCCAGGCTGGCGTTGAACTCACAGATCCGCCTGGCTCTGCCTCCCGAGTGCTGGGATTAAAGGCGTGTGCCACCAACGCCCGGCCGACATTTTCTTTTTTTAAAAAGTAGTCCTTGCTTTACAAATAATTTTTGCCTTTAGAGAATTGCTGTGTGTGTGTGTGTGTGTGTGTGTGTGTGTGTGTGTGTGTGTGTGTGTGTGTGTGTGTGTAGCGTTGGCTGTCCTGGAACTCGTTTTGTAGCCCAGGCTGGCTTCGAACTCACATGAGATCTGCCTACCTCTGTCTCCTGAGCTCCTGAGTGCTAGGATTAAAGGTGTATGCCACCACCACACAGCTATAGATCACTTTTTTTTTGTTTTTTTTTGAGACAGGGTTTCTCCTTGTAGTTTTGGTTCCTGTCCTGGATCTCAATCTGTAGACAAGGCTGGCCTGGAACTCACAGAGATCTCTCCTGAGTGCTGGGATTAAAAGTATGCGCCCACCGATGCCCGGCTAAATCACTTTTTAAAAGAAAAGATTGATGTGTATGAGTGTTTTGCTTGCTTGTTTATCTGTAGATCTCTTGCAGGGTGTGGATCTTCTGGCACTAGAGTGATGGAGGATTGTAAGCCATCGAGTGAGTGTTGGGAGCTGAACCTGGGTCCTCTGGGAGAACACATGCTCTCAACCACTGAGCCATCTTTCTAGCCCCATAGATTATCTTTAAAAATGGCAGTGTTGGATATCTTAGAGAACTTGCGATTTTTTTTTTAAATTTATGAAAAGAGAAATGAGAAAGCTCATTTCTACTTTTATAGACCTTTGCGGTATGTATCTTTTTCTTTTTTGCTTTGGAGAAGAAGCAGAATTAGTTGGGGAGACAAATAGGTAGCTACATAAAGGGGGACCAAAGAAAGAGGGGAATGCTGTTGGGAAAAACAGTGTAAATGCTGTTGACTCTGGGATTTTCATGTCTAGGGGACTGCCTGGATTTTGTAGACTTCTAGAAGAGAATTGCCCTCCCACCTCTCCCTTTTCCCTTCTCTTTCTTACTCCCCTCCTTTCCCTCCACACTTCCCTTACTTCTCCACTCACCATTCATCCATTGCTTGTATTTTAATTACTTACTACATACTGGACTACTGGTCCAGAAACTTGACTGTTTTAGTAATAAACACATCACAAACCCTAGAATATTTTCATCCCTCAAATGAACTTCATTCCATTAGTAGTTTCTTTCTAAATTCATTTAAATGGTTTCATGTAACTATTGTCCTCTGTGAGTGGCATATTTTATTGAACTCTGTTTTTGTTTTTGTGTTTGCTTTGTAGACCAGGCTGGCCTTGAACTCATAGAGATCTGCCTGCCTCTGCCTCCAAGACATGTGCTACCACATCCAGTGAGCTCTGTTTTTAAAGTTCATTTTTGCTACTGTAATATTTATCACAATCTTGTTTCTTTTATGGCTGAGCAATAATCCGTTGTTGAATCAACTATATCTGTTGGTTTATTGATGGATTTTTTTAGTTGTTCACACTTTATTGGGTATTATGAATGATGCTGCTGAAAACGTTGATGTCAGTTCCTAGCACCTACACAGTGACTCACAACATTTGTAACTCCAGATCCAGGAGATCCAGTGTTATTTTTAAAAGAAGTGGCAGCCTTTTGTTTGTCTGTTTTTCTTTCTTTCTTTCTTTTTTTGGTTTTTTGAAACAGGGTTCCTCTGTGTAGCCTTGGTTGTCCTGGAGCTTGCTCTGTAGACTAGGTGGCCTCGAACTCACAGATATCTGCCTGCCTCTAGCTAGGAGTAAGGGTGTGTACCACCACATTTTTCACATGGTAAAACTTAAGTGGTATCTAGCATGGTTCATCTTTCTTTTTAAAAATCAATATTAGGCCGGGCGGTGGTGGCGCACGCCTTTAATCTCAGAACTCGGGAGGCAGAGCCAGGCGGATCTCTGTGAGTTCGAGGCCAGCCTGGGCTACCAAGTGAGTTCCAGGAAATGCGCAAAGCTACACAGAGAAACCCTGTCTTGAAAACCCCCCCCCCAAAAAAATCAATATTAGAATATGAATGAGATTCATCTAGAGATGTATGTTTTCATACCATATTAATCCCGACACAGAGCTGTGGTGGTATTGCATTCCCCAAAATATTGTGTACTTTAATAAACTTATCTGGGGTCAGAGACAGAACAGCCACAATATTAAACATGAGGATAGGCAGTGGTAGCATACGCCTTTAATCCTGGCATTCCAGAGGCAGAAATTCATGTGTTCAAGGATACACCCAAGCATGGTGACCCACGCCTTTAATCCCAGAAAGCAAGTCTTCAATCCCAGGGAGTGGCGGTAGAAAGCAGAAAGGTATATAAGGCGTGAGGACCAGAAACTCGAGGCATTTGCCCTGGAGAGGCATTTGGGCTGGTTAAGCTTTCAGGCTTCTAGCAGCAGTTCAGCTGAGAGTCATTCGGATATGAGGACATAGAGGCTTCCAGTCTGAGGAAACAAGACCAGCTGAGGATCTGGCGAGGTGAGATAGCTGTGGCTTGTTCTGTCTCTCTGATCTTCTGGCTTCACCCCAATAACTGGCTTCAGGTTTGATTTTGTTAATAAGACTCTTTAAGATTCATGCTACACAGAGCACTAGTCTCTAAAGATTAAAACCCTTCCAGTATGAGCAAGGGTAAGAACCTTTGGATGGTCAAGGAATTTATTAACACTCTGGCTAAGCGTAGACATTTTTGTTGTCTTCTTTGTGTAGCTTGCACTTACTCTTTTAACCACAAGATGGTGACTTTCTTCCAGGCAGGCTGATTGCAGTTGGAGCTTTTCTAGGAAAGCAGGGACTGAATTTCATGT
This sequence comes from Peromyscus aztecus, assembly GCA_902168405.1. Lineage (NCBI taxonomy): Eukaryota > Metazoa > Chordata > Mammalia > Rodentia > Cricetidae > Peromyscus > Peromyscus aztecus. The sequence continues at coordinate 5,038 of CABHPQ010158891.1, forward strand.
TTGTGTATATGTACTGTTTTTTTTTTTTTCTTTTTTTCTTTTTTTGGTGAGACAGGGTCTCACTATATTGGCTGACACTTGATATGTAGACCAGGCTGGCTTTGAATTTACAGAGATCTACCTGCCTCTGCCTCCTGAGTGCTGGGATTAAACAAAGGCCTGTGCCAGGACACCCTGACCAGTATTATTATTATTATTATTTTCTTTTTTTTTTTTTTTTTTCGAGATAGGGTTTCTCTGTGTAGCTTTGGTGCCTGTCCTGGATCTCACTCTGTAGACCAGGCTGGCCTCGAACTCACAGAGATCTGCCTGGCTCTGCCTCCCGAGTGCTGGGATTAAAGGCCTGTGCCACCACTGCCGGGCAAGCATTATTTCTTTAATGTTTTGCAGCTTCAGTAGGAGGATCTGTGGAGGCAGGAGGGAGAAAGTGTTTGTAATCTGGAGTGGGGGATCTGATAGCATTCTACCTCTTCACAAGGAAATATTCATACGGCTGGATCTTGTGAGGGTCTCATGGGTAATCATGGCTGCTTTGATTTCAAGACAACAATGGGCAGGTCATGCCCAGAGGAAAATATTCTATAAGCTCAGTCCCCTCTAGTTCTTACATTCTTTCTGTTTTCTCTTCTGTGATGTTTTCTGAGCTATTGAGAGGGTGATATGTATGATTATTTTCTCTCCTTTTACGGCTGAGCAGTGGTTCACTCTGTTTCATCAACAGTCACTTACTCTTGAGCAGTTTGATCAGTTAGGAGTCCCCACAGTAATGCCACCCACTGCAAAAGCAAACTTTCTTTACTGAGGCCCAACAGCAGCTGTAATCTGTGCATATGTAAACCTAAATGTTTCGAAGGCAAATCGAAAGATCTTTTATGTATGTTTAACACAGCAGCAGTAGCTCTCTTCTAGGGTCTATGTATGACCTCCCATCCACAGGTTATTGTGTTAGATTATGGTACCAAACATTGGTTCTCGTATGTATTTTTGAATCCCAGGTACAAGGTTTCTCCACCACTGCAGTAAGCCAAATCAAACCAAATTAAAAGGTAAAGGACCAGGTTTAATCTGAGCAAAGCACTCCTGGGTGACTCTCGGGGGAGGGTAGGAGGGAGGAAGAGAAACCACATGGCAGGTCTGTGGACCAGAGCTTAAATACCCTGTAGGCCAGGTCTTGAGCAGCTCTGGGATAGGAGCTGTTGCTTGGGGGCTTTCTGAGAAGGGGCAGGGTTTGGAATGGGGGAGAGTGAGGCCAAAGTGGAGCTTCTAACTAAACAGGTCCCAGTGGAGTGGGTCTTAAATTCAACGGGAAAACAGTTGATTGTACCCATATAGTTATGCCTTCATTACATCATTGGGAGCATCATGTTAGTATGCTGATGACGAATCCATCCCTGGCGCTAGAATTTTCATTTAGTAGCCTTATGGCTTCTAGGCGTGTCTTCAACCTTTTAATCAGTTTTAAGACTTACGGGAGAGACTTTTGGAGGATTTTTCTCAGTCACTTTATTGGCTATCTTCTGTGCCTTACTTACCCATAAAACTTAGAGTTTAACGACTGCCTGGCTCCTGATCTCCGTGTGGACTGATTTCCCATCCTTGTTCCTTTAGTTGTGTTTACACAGATTTCAGATGCAGTTCTCAGTCTGTAATACCTTCAGAGGTTAGTATTATACAGTGAAACAAAGATTGGGAACAAATCTGTGAAGCCCTTTGCTATTGATTTTAAGCAAATATCAATTTGTCTTGGGATTCAGCAGCTAAAGGATAATAATAATAAAAAAAAGCGAACTAGTATTTCTCTGTCCTGCCAGGGCAAAAGTGGAATTGGGGTTGGGAGTGTGCGCCTCTTCTTGTGCCTGTTCTTGTTCCTAGGGTCTCATAGGCTTTGTGTCAGGCTGTGGCCTGCCACAACCTCTCCATTGACCACCTCTGGCTGTTGACAGCGCTCAGAGCTGGGTAACCTGACCCTTCCCCAGAAGAAATGTACATAGCCTACTCTTGGGGAGAATATTTACCAAGACAAGCTCAGCTCAGTCTTTTTCCCATGTACCATTCTTTCTCCATATTTGTCCACTGTTGCCCATTACCCCATGCTTGTAAGTTCTGCCAGAAACCAAGGCATACCTGGCCCCATCATCCGCCCAGCCATACATATTGTTCACTAGTAGAAGACCAGTAAATCTGTAGTTCGTCACAGAGCCTGAAGTCGCTGTAATTGGTTCTCACCTGCAGATGACCCTTTCCTACCCTGTGAGAAGCAATTGGCTGAGCCCATTCACAAAATTTACTTCCTCTATAAGAGCTAAAATAATGAATATTACTTACTTGTACTTCTTCTACCTTTTTGATGAACTGTTGTTTGTTATTTCTAGATGCTCTTAAACACAGTAGTTAGCTTTCTGTCAAAAATTTCCCTTGCTGCTTCAGCTTTTCACAAATGCTGTGTGTGTTAGTGTGTGTGGTTATATGTGTATGTATGTATGCATGCGTGCATGCACCTCATGTGTAGTGCCAGAAGAGGATGTTGCATCTTTTGGAGCTTGAGTTCCAGGCAGTTGTGAGCTGCTGATGTGGATTTTGGGTCCCCTGGAAAAGTAGGCAGTGCTATTAAAGGCTTAGCCATCTCTCTCCATCCCCACAACTCTTGTATGAATGTGTCTGTACCCATGCATATATGAGTGTGGGGACAAGAGATCAACACTGCTGTCTTCCTCTATCACTGTCCACGTAATTAAAAAAGTTATTTTTGTGGCAGGGTCTCTAAGTGAACCTAGAGCTCACCAGTTGGCTAAACTGTCTGCCTCCCAGCGCTGGGATTACAGGCCCATGCAGCTGCTCTCAGGTTTTTACATGGGTACTAGGGATCCAAATTCAAGTCCTCGTTGTTTGCAAAGCTAGCACTTGAGCTATCTCTCCTAACACATCTTACCAAATTTGATTTTCAGTGACTTCAGAAGGTCTTTCTGTCTACTTTTTCTCATTGCCTCTTGATTGCCTTATAACTTTAGGAACCATAATTCCATACTGGTCTAAATCACTCATTCACTAGAACCTCCTCTACTGGTAAAGATTGTTTCCTACCATAAGGCTCACTCAGTAAAGCTACAGAAGCCCCATATCAGGTGTGAGGTCCCTACTGAAGTAAGTAACTTACCTTTTCAATGACTTAATGAATTCTTGTATAATATTAGAAGGACCAGCCTTAATATTATACATCCCAGGGGCTCAGGAGAGAGAACTACTAACGGCGAGGACTGTTTTCAGGAAATAGAATCTTAGCACACCGAGCTCTATAGTCCACTTGCTTTAATTCCTCTGGCATAACATCTACATATACACAGCTTCAGTTCTGTTCTCGTGCCTAGCTCCTTTCTTGCCTGATTTCTGTTTGTCTACTGTTCCCTCTTAAGTTCTATCTTAATTCTCTCGTCTTAATTCTGCCTCCTCTAGGTCCTTTTCACCTTGTTCTTACCCAGCTAGGGCTTTGCCATCATCTTCCTCATCTTCCATCTTGTTCCTCTAGTACTCTCTTCTAGCCCTTCAATCTAGTTCTTCCATTCTCCTTTCTCTTCTCTGTCCCGTGCCCTGGAAGTCCTGGTATATAAAGCCAGGCTTCCAGGGTCAAACGGAGGGGTGATAAGAATCACACTGAGAGGCAATAATCGTTAATTATCATTTGCAACCCCAAAGGGAAGTGACCAATGGGGAAATGAATTAACTAAAGGCTAAATTCGGGTAATATCTAAGAAGAGTGATCTTATGTGCTCTACTATTAAACTCTTAAACGTGATTAGTAGAAAATGTTAGGAATCTATAAGTTGCTAGGTCAATGGGAGAAAATAAAACTGTCTTCTTTTTTTCCTGTGGCTCCTACCTGTCCAAGCTATCTGCCGTTTTTCTGCAGGGTGGGGGAAAGTGTGCTCAGTCACTAGGCAACCTGTGTACAGCTAGATGCCTCTGGTGATAGTTAAAGGGAGAACTGGAACTAGAGGTATGGTTTGGGAAAGCAGGAAGTAAAGCTTAATTGGCACATCCGCCAGGCCTTCTCAAATGGGTAGCCTGGATGCTTAAGTCTGTTCTTAGAAAGTACGGAGGTATCTCTGATAAGGTACTTTCCTCCATCTGGGGATGGACCTGGCTGGATGCTGCCAATGGTGATAATTACAGGGAGGCTTGAACTGGGGTTCTGGCTGAGCATAGCTGTCAGCACAGAAGGTTATCTAAATATTCCTAGAAGTGGTTAGGTAAGGAGTTAGAGGTCTATAAAGTTAGTAAGGCTGTAAGAAAGGAGGGTCTGAGCTAAATTGTGTAAAGCTATTACTTAATGTCCACCTGACCTAGGTGGTGTCTCCTTGTGGAATTTACCTTAAATCAGGAGACTTATTACTGCTAGTCCCTGAAAGTGGCCAAAGGAGATATCTGATTCCAGAGAAAACCTTTCCTGAGGCTGTTCTCCAAATACCTGGGATGTCCAGAGAGTGATCAGTCTACACTGTTAGCCCTAATTAGGGAAAAGTCAATTGGGAAAACTATGAAGGCACACATGATTTTCATAACAGAACACAGCTGATATATAACAAGCCAAGTAATACCAAAAACTCCTTGGGATTTGGCTTCCTCTGGAGGAATTCCCTGATTCCTCCAGGTAGTGACTTTGCCATAACCAGCTGAGTTCTTATGATATATTCCTGCGGCCTGCAGCAATGAATCATCAATCTTACAATGACAGGTTTTTAAATTTTTTTTTGCTTTTTATTTTTGAGACAGGTCTCTGTATATCCCTGACTGTGCCCTAGAACTCTGTTAGATCAGTCTGGGCTTGAACTCTCAGAGATCTGCCTACCTCTGCTTCTTGAGTGCTGGGATTAGAGGCTTGTACTACCATGCCCAGCTTGAGTTTCTTTATTATCATTTCTACCTTGTTTTTTCTCTTTTTATTTTTCAGTTTTAGGATTTCAAGAGGGAATGTTCAGCATAGATATTACTTGCTTATTTGTATTTTCTCTGCCTTACCACCAACCTAGCTGTAAGAAATGGCAAGCCATTACTTGTGTTTCATTTACCCCTCACTCTCTTTCTGCCTATTTTGAGACTGACATGAAGGATGTTATTGTATTGTAAGTCATCCCTTACATGGGCATGATGGACAGCCTAGCTTCAGTTGCATGCCTTATTCACCGTATCAGGGGCAGTGCAGATGTTGCTGCAATTTCCTTACAATCTCATTTCTTTTAAAATTATTTTTATTTTTATTGGTGTTTTGCCTGTATGTATGTCTGTGTGAGAATGTTGTATCTTGGAGTTACAGACAGTTATGAACTGCCATGTGGGTGCTGGGAATTCAACCCGGGTCCTCTGGAAGAGCAGTCAGTGCTTTTAACCTCTGCGCCATCTCTCCAGCTCCCACCACAATCTCATTTTTTTAATGTGCTACTTTCAGGAATTGCAGTGGGGGGCCACGTTCATCAAGAAGGTGTTCTACATCATAAGGCAGAGGAAGACAGCCCTACTTACATTTCTCCTGCAGACTTGACCAAGACTTTTCCTTCTGTGCACAGCTCAGCCTCGGTCATGTTTTATCACCCATCGCAGGAGCAGAGCAGCTGCCCTTTTCTACCATAGGAGGAGGGAAAGCCTCTGGGGCATTCTACTTTGAGCTGTTTAGCTTCAGTTGACTGTCTCGTCACCGATAGCAGAGACAGTGCGGCTGCTTCTCTGAAACTCACCTTTGGTGCTGTCATGTTTCTCTTTGGGCACCATAGTGTTAAGTGACTTCTGTTGGGGTTGGGTATCCCTCCCCCAATGTGTGTGTATCTCCAGTCAGGGGTATTGTGAGTTGGAGGCTAGAGGGAGGCCTTGTCTCAAAATTATGTCCTACTCCCACATTATAGTATAGTATAGTATAGTATAGTACAGTACAGTACAGTACAGTACAATATAATATATAAACTAATTTGATATTAAATGCTGAAGAAGAATAATGGGAAGATAACTGTGCTTTTGTTTTGTATAATGAACTACTGTGTTTCTGTAAGAGGAGAAAACTATGTGTACAGTAAAAGCATTGAAGTTCATAACGTTCTGTAATCTCAAATATGAGCTGGCTGTTGCATTTCAGTCATGTTTGTTGGTGTTGGTGTTACGTGTCATGACCCCATGTATGGTGTGAAGTTTGCATGTTGTATACTGAGAACCAAGACTACAGTGAAGTCATGATACAGAACGGGCCAGCACTACCAGAGACACCTCACATTTATTTATTAAGCATTTGATTTTGAATTGTTTTGGTTATGGTAGAAACCTTTAACTGTTGCCAAACTTTTGCAACTCCTACAATTTGATCATGATCAGCAGTTGGAGAAGCAAGGCTCTTAGGCTTGGAAGATGGCTCAGTTGGACACAAGAACCAGAGTTCAGATCCCCAGCACCCACTTAAAGGCTAAGCATGACAGTGATGTATGTAACCTCAGTGCTGGGGTGTAGAAGAAACGAGAGTCACAGAGTCTTGTAAGCTAGCTAGTCTATTCCAAATGCCGCTATCCAGTTTCATTGAGGGGCCCGGTCTCAAAAAGTAAGGTAGAGGTGTTGGAGAGATGGCTCAGCAGTTAAGAGCACTTGTTGCTCTGGCAGAGGACTCAGAATTTGGTTGTCAACACCTATCTGGTGGTTTACAGCCATCTGTATCTCTAGTCCCATGGGATTTGATGACCTCTTCTGGCCTGTCAGGGCACTAGGCAAACAGATAAGCAGGCAAAACACCCATACACGTAAAATAAATAAATTTTAAAAAATTAAAAAAGATTGAGAGTAATAGAGGAAGACATTCTTGGCCTCTAACATACACAGTCCTGGGTGTGTGCATTCATACAAAGATGTGTGAGTGCATACACACTCTACACGGATTAAGACAGAAAAAAAGCCGGTCTGTATACCTAAGATCACACATGAAATCACACTGTGGCAAGATTCCATCCAGTTGAGCAGTAGGTATTAGAGCAGTGGTTCTCAGCTTTCCTAATGCTGCTATCCTTTAATATAGTTCTTCATTTGTGGTGCTCCCCAACCATAAAATTAATTTGTTGCTACTTCATCAGTGTAAATTTGCTACTGTTATGAATCATAAATATCTGATATGCGGAATATCTGATATTCGACCCCCAGGGGTTGCAACCCACAGGTTGAAAACTGCTGTATCAAAGAGTGATTATAATTTCAGGTGTTTGACTTCACATCACTTTTTGGAGGGAATGCTCATTGACTCCATTTTGTGCTGGTCTTGTGGGAATAATCTTAGCTGTTCTGATTCCAAAACAGTAATAGCCATGCCATGCCTGGAGAACAGTATTATACAGCATTTACCTAACCTACCATCACTGCTAGGAGCACCTTGAAACTTGAGGATTTGTTTTCAGACCACACTGCTTAGAATGAAGCCATATCCTGACCAGCCCAGGAGGAGCTGAGCTTAGTTTCCTGTTTACTCTTAAAACTGACTCTAAGAAACGTGCTGCTAGCACTAAGTACCTACATCAAAATAATATGTAGAATTCGATGCATGCCATCCTGGTCTACATAACAAGTTTCAGGATTACTCAAAGAGACACTGCCTCAATGAGATAGATAGAAGGACTGACCAACTGACCGACCTCATATTAGTAACTTAGTAATACATCTGAAAGCCTTAGAAGAAAACGAACTACTGGTGGTAGCCCACACCTTTAATCCCAGCACTATGGAGGAAGAGGCAGGCAGATTTCTGAGTCCTGGAACTCGCCTGTAGACCAGGCTGGCCTCGAACTCACAGAGATCCGCCTGCCTCTGCCTCCCAGTGCTGGGATTAAAGGCGTGCGCCACCATCGCCTGGCTAAGAATGTATTCTTTAAGTAGCTAGGGGAATATCTATTATGTGTCAGGTTTTATATGTAGATACTGGAGTTGCAGAGATGCAGTAGGCTAAAGTCTTTTCTTTTTTTCTTTTTGAATGTGAAGTAGCCTAGGCTAGCCTTGAGCTCCTGGATGATCTTATACCTTGCTTTTTTGAATGCTAGGATTATATGTGTTATTCAGTATGCCTTGCTTGGCTGGAGGGTTTATCACGACATTGCAGGTTATCAAGCATGGTATGGTAAGCTGGAAGAGTCTCATGAGTCCTGAAAAGATCAGGGTCCAACTTGGATCACCAAGAGAAAGCCAGGAAGAAGTCACACACAAAGCTTCAGGCCTATAAGGCCTAGTTAACTTGAAAATAAGTAGCTCGAATGGTTGGCTTAAGAATATTTTGACTGGTTATTTTTCAAATGGAAATTGTTGGACTAAAGTTAGGGTGCACAACTTCTCTGTGAAGGACCAAGTGTGAAGGATGTACACAGTCACTGGTGTATATACTTTTGTATTTTTAACAACTTAGAAAAAAGTAAAACCATTCTTTACATAAGGAATTGGGCCACAGCTGGCCTAGATTGTCAGAATCCCATTATGAAGTGTAAACTTGGTCTTGTTGGTACTGAGAAGCCACTGGAAAAAAATTCTTTTTAAACATTTGGGACAGTGTTGCTCAAACTTGATTGGAGTTTAGTATGTAGCCCAGGCAAGCCTGTCCCTTTAACTCTTGCCTGAGATCCTGGTTGATAGGATTGTAGGCATGTACTACCTTGTTCAGCAAAGCCACTTGCATTGGTGTTTTTTTGTTTGTTTGTTTTTGCTTTTCAAGCCAGTGTTTCTCTGTGTAGCCTTGTAACTCACTCTTGTAGACCAGGCTAGCCTTGAACTCAGAGAAATTTGCCTGCCTCTGTCTCTGTCCCCTGAGTGCTGGGATTAAAGGTGTGCATCACCACCGCCTGGCAGGCCACTGTGTTTATAAGGACGATTATGATAGGGGTTGGAGAGATGACCCAGTGTTAAGAGCACTGGCTGTTTCCCTGGAGGGACCCATGTTTGCTTCCTCTCACCCATATGGCAGCTCACAACCATCTGTAACTCCAGTGTCGGATGACCCGATGCTCTCTTCTGTCCTCTGTGAGGACTAGTCACACAAATGGTGCATAAACATAGATTCAGGTAAAGCGTCCATATACATACCATTTACCCAAAAAATGATGATTGGGATAAAGTCACAAATTTATATTTAAAAATTTTTTAAATTTGTTTTATGGTTTCGTGTGTCTGTCTGTCTGTCACGAATGTGCTAGGTGGCCAGAGAACAACTTCAAAAGCTGTCCACCTTGTATTTTGAGACAGATTCTCTGATTGGTATGGGGGTCACTTATAAAGCCCCCCTGCCCTCCCCTATTTATTTTTTGTAGTGTTGAGAGTTCAGCCCAGGGCTGCTGTATGTGTGTTACACGTAATTGCTCTACCACGGAACAAGCCCTTTTGTTTTTATTTACTTATTTTTTTTCTTAGAACAATGCATGTTTATTTTATTTATTTTTTAATTTATTTTTTTTTTTTTTTGCTTTATCAAGACAAGGTTTCTCTGAATTTTTGGAGCCTGTCCCTGGAACTTGCTCTGTAGACCAGGCTTGGCTTCGAACTCACAGAGATCCGCCTGCCTCTGCATGTTTATTTTTTTTCAGAATTTCTGTGGCTCAAGAATCTTGGCAAGACTGTGACCATGGTTTCTCGTGAGGTTGCAATTAAAGTGTCTTTCAGAGTTGGGGTTTCATGGGGATGGATCTGCTTCCAGGTTCACTACTTGGGGCATTTCAGTTCTTCCAGGGGTATTGGATTGAGGACCCACAAAAAAGAGCCTGTGTGTGAAAGGACCTCAAGTGATGGTATCAGTTATATTAGATTCTTGACTCAAAAGTCATTTCTCTCTCTCTCTCTCTCTCTCTCTCTCTCTCTCTCTCTCTCTCTCTCTCTAATTGTTGGAGATAGAGGATTTACTGTAGTTGAGACTGATCTCAAACTCATAATCCTGCTTTAATGTCTTGTACTGGGACTATAGGTATACTACTATGGCTTGTTCCTGTACTGTATTTTAATTTTAATCATTACTTCTAATTGTTTCTTGTAACATGAATTTCAAATGGTCTTATTAATAAAAACAAACCCGGAGCCAGGTATTGGGGTGAACGCTGAAAGATCAGAGAAACAACAAGCCACAGCTAACTTTACCTCACCAATTCATCAGCTGATCTTGTCTCCTCAAACTGGAAGCCTCTGAGTCCTCATCCAAATGGATCTCAGCTGAACTGCTGCTAAAAGCCTAAAAACTTAACAAACTTAGTTCCTGGTCCTCATGACTTTCTGCTTCCTGCCATCACTTCCTGAGATTAAAGGTGTATGTCGCTGGGCGGTGGTGGCGTACACCTTTAATCCCAGCACTCGGGAGGCAGAGGCAGGCGGATCTTTGTGAGTTCGAGGCCAGCTCTGTTGGTCTACAGAGCGAGATCCAGGAAAGGCACAAAGCTACACAGAGAAACCTTGTCTGGAAAAACCAAAAAAAAAAAAAAAAAAAAAAAAAATGTGTATGTCACCATGGCTTGTGGTTTCCAGTGTGGCCTTGAACTCACAGAGATCCAGATGGATCTCTGGCTCCCAAGTGATAGAATTAAAGGTGTGTGTGTCATCATTTTCTGGCCTCTATGTCTGTCTAGTGGCTGTTTTGTTCTCTGACCCCAGATAAGTTTATTAGGGTGCAGTTTCTCATATCTCACATTTCATGAGAAATTTTTTAAAATTTATTTATTTTAAATAATAATTTTTCCCTCTAATTGTAACTGATGAACATAATTGTCTATGATCCTACAAGATGTTTGAAGTCTTAGACTTGTTAAATTTTTTGCAAAAATAGAAGTTCCCTTCTGTGACCAGTTGAGGTTTTCGTTAACAGTGATCTATATGCATAAATGAAACATTTAGAAGGTAGTTTGACAGGATTATCATGTCCCTTTAAAAAAAACAATATTAGTGGCCTCTCTTCTGTGGCCTACAACTTCTCTAGCCACTGGCTTTTGTCCTCACTTACTGTACCAAGTATGAGTCTCCCTCTGTGGAGTAAGCCTTAAGTCCATTTGGAAATCAGTTGGTTGCACCACTAACAGTCACGCCTTATTGCAGTAGTGGACACATTTTGCCGGACATGTTGGTACTATAGCATGCACCACCCATAACCAAACAGGACTGTTAGTAATAATTCTCCCCCAGTAACCTGGGTGGCTCTTTCTACCACTGAGAAAGCCAGCCGGAAGGGAGGGAGCTTCTAATTTAGTATCAGCTTGATTTCTTATAACCAGCAACAGTCTTTATGGTATGTGGGGACTTCTGCCTCTCTGGCCAACAGCTCCTAAGGAAATGGCCCATCACTCTCACAGGTTTTCGTCTAGCATTCTTATGGCTCATAGGCGTGCCCTTTCCCACTCAGTGCAGTATCCTTCGTTTAAATAACATAACTGTTTACCTTATTACTCTCCAGATGTTTTTAGAAATCTGCAAGATACTTGAAGTTTAGCATTATGTAACAAAACCTTTTACAGCAGGTGAGAAGATGACTGAAGGCCCATTGTCATCCATTCCAAGTGAGTGCCAGTTGGCTTTGGGCAACTACAGGGATACTGAAAAAGAAGTATGGGCTGTCAAGATATCTCAGTGGTTAAAGACATCAACCACCGAGCCTGATAACCTGAGTTGGATTCCCAAGACTTGATTCACATGGTGGAAAGAGAGAACCAACTCTTGCAAGTTGTTCTCCGACCTCTGCATGGGTGCCATGGCAAGCATACTCTTTCTCCACAAAATAAACTTTAAAAATGTAATTTAAAAAAAGCAAACATCAGTACGATTTCAGTACAGTATGAAAAATCTGTTTACTCTGTCAGTTATTTTATCAAAAGAGTAATGTTGTTGGATACAGTGGCATGGACATGGGACACTATTCCATTTGGCCCTCTGTAATCCATAGACTTTTCTCATGAGCCATTTAGCCTCCTCATCTTGGCATGCTGCTGTTACTATGTTGTTTGTTTTGCATCTTCCGATCTCTGATGGTCTCAGCTGGGGCTGCTTGTACTGATTGATTTGGCTACGGTTTGAGTGCTCTGCTTGAAGCTGCAATTCCCTCAGCCCCCTCCGTGTGTGTGTGTGTGTGTGTGTGTGTGTGTGTGTGTGTGTGTGTGTGTGTGTACACACGTGTGTACCCATGGAGGCCAGAAGTAGGTGACAGATCTCTTGGATCTGGAGTTACGGGCAGGTTCTAGACTGCCTGACATGGGTGCTGGGAACCAAACAGTCCTTTGTAAGTGTAGCAAGTGCACTTAACTGATGAGCCATCTGTTCAGCTTTTGGAAACCCAATTTTGACAGACTCTGGGGCCCTTACCTTTCTATTGGCCAACATCTGGCTGTTGAAAGGGCTCCAGGCTTGGCAGACAATGTCCACTCCCATTATAATTGATAGCATACAGCTTGGGAAATAATTCCCAACTTCTAGGACAGTAGTAATTTTTTCTTTTATTGAACTGTTGCTCAGGGTTTAAAGCCTTCTGGGTCAGAAGGTGGCTCAGCTGGTTAAGACCCTTGCCTCTAAGCCTAGTGACCTAAATTTGATTGGACCTAGGTGGTAGAAGGAGAGAACTAACTTCTATGGGTTGTCCTTTGCCCTCCATATGTACGCTGTAGTCTATGCATGGACATAAACACATACACATACCCATACCTCATCAAATAAATGTAAACTTTAAAAAAAAAAAAAGCTTTTGAGGAGTTAAGTGTGGTGGTGCATGCCTTTAATCAAAGCACTTGGGGGAGAGGGGAGCAGAGGAAGGTAGATCTCTATGAGTTCAAGGCCAGCCTGGTCTACATAGTGAGTTCCAGGTCAGTCAGAGCCATATATTGAGACTCTGTCTCAAAACCAAAACCAAACCAAACCAAAACACAAAACAGAAATAGCCTTCCAGAGTGGGTGAGATGGTTCAGTGGATAAGGGTGTTTGGTTGTCAAGCCTGAAGACTTGAGCCCATCTTTAAAACCCACATGGTGGAAGAAGAGAACTCACTCTCACAAATTGTTTACTGACCTCCACACGTTGCCATATTTGCCTTTGAGTGACTCTGACAGATCCCTTTGCCTGCTTTGTACTTTTTATTTCATTCAGTTTTGATTCCTTTTGTACTTTAAAAATCCTTCTTATATATTGGTCTAAATCATTTATATCTGCTGGAGCCTCTCCTACCATGTAAAGATCATGTTTCTCCATGAGGCTCAACAGAGCCACTAAAGTACCATACTATCCCTAGGTTCCTGCTCAGTCAACATCGCTAACTCGGTTGTGATCAAAAGTTTTGGTTGGAACCTCCAGCTCACTCCTGCAAGGTCTGAGAAGCCCCATTTCAGTCTCACCAAACCCTGCCCACTCAGAATCTTCAAACACATGGAAGGCATCGAATAGCCCGGCTCCACATTCTTGGTTGCTACAGCAGCTTCCTCCCCTGAAACTGCCAGCCGCATCTAAAGTGGTCAGCTTTTGACCATACTTGAGCACAAACCCAGCTTGTGGCAGACACATCGTCATCCCTTGCCTACAACCTATATAATCTCCCTGTTTTAGTTCAGGCAGGTGGCTTCTTTGGCCTCGATCTCTGGGACTGGAGAACCTGCCTGGGAATTGCTTTGCTCAAATAAACCTGTTGTTACACTTTTTCAATTTGGCTTGATTTGGCTTATTGGACTGGCAGAGAAACCTATTATGGGGCAGAGGGAGGGGGCAGAAAACCTATTAAAAGGTCCTATAAAACCCAGTAAACTGGGTACCAAATACTGCCTCTCTTATGCAATTCATTCAATAATGTCTCTTTCCTCTGTTGTTTTCTAGACCTTTATATATATTGATTAGGGCTTCGGAATATGGTGATAACCAAGTATCTGTAATGGCTCCTATATGCCAGTCCATCAAGGACTAATTTCTCTTATATTGCCTCAGATCGTGCTGTCATCTCTCCATGAGAGTAGTGGGTTAGATTGCCTAGTTTCTGTTTCCACAGCACAAAAACCGATCTCTTTGTCTTCTTGTCCCATGGCTTCACAACTTAGGACTTGAGAGGTTTGTGGTGTTTTAAATAAGAATGGCCCACATAGATTCATTTATTTGAATCAGTGAGTAGTATTGTTTGAAAAGATTTGGGAGGTGTGGCCTTGTTGGAGGAAATGTGTCACTGGGGGTAGGCTTTGCAATTTTAAAAGCCCAAGCAAGCCAGGCCCTGTTTTGTTCTCTCTTCCTGCTATCTGTGGATCAAGATGGTAGAACCCTCAGCTACTTTGCCAGAACTGTGTCTGCCTGTGGACTGCTGTGCTCCTTGCTATGATGACAATGAACTGAAACTAAGCAAGCTCCAGTTAAATGCTTTCTTTCACAAGAGTTGCCAAGGTCATGGTGTCTTTTCACAGCAATAGAACAGTGACTAAGACAAGGTTATTTCATTTATTGCTTGAAAGTCCTTCCTAACTCAGTTCAGAAACAGATTACCTGACTATCATGGTCTCGTGCACCAGACGATTATTAAGAATCCCCGCCGGGGGCTGGAGAGATGGCTCAGAGGTTAAGAGAACTGGCTGTTCTTCCAGAGGTCCTGAGTTCAATTCCCAGCAACCACATGGTGGCTCACAGCCATCTGTAGTGAGATCTGGTGCCCTCTTCTGGCCTGCAGGCATACACACAGGCAGAACATTGTATACATCGTAAATAAATAAATCTTAAAAAAAAAAAAAAAGCTGAATTGCTGTTTTTTTTTAAAAAAAAAAAAAAAAAAAAAGAATCCCCGCCATCTCCATGTTGAGTCATGGATTGTCCCTTCTTTATTAAAAGTCAGATCTGAGGGTTATGTCGTTTATTACTTTCACCTTGATCTCTTCTTCCTCACTATCCAATACTTTCTTTAGGAAGCAGAGGAAGCCCAAAAGTGAGTGAAGTCCTGAGTGAATTTGTATTGTTGACATGCACACAGCTATGAGGATTCTAGTGCCTCCTCCCCACATGAGTGGCAAAGCCTTACCCAGGTGAGGCTCAAGAGAGATGGCAGAGCTTTCCTTGGGAGTCCAAGTGTGAGTGACAGTGTGTACAAAGACTAGCAGCTACTGCTACTTCCTTTTCCAGGATGTTTACAGCCAGAAACTGCTCATCTACAGACTAGCTCACCCTTCCCCCTCCGCTGTATCTAATGAACATGCTGAGTTTCCCTCACCAGTGCAAGAATTCCTTCATCGGATCCCAACTTTCTTTTATGTGTATCTGGCCTTTCTTCATTCCCTCATCCCTCTCTGTCCCTAGTCAGCATTCCATGACCCAAGCCACGCAGACTGGGGTAACTTTCCACAGATTCCCTTGTGTTCTGCCAGCTATAGGAATGACAAGTCAACATTTTCCATCTTATTCTCTCTTTTTTTTTTTTTGATTTTTCGAGACAGGGTTTCTCTGTGTAGTTTTGCGCCTTTCCTGGAGCTCACTTGGTAGCCCAGGCTGGCCTCGAACTCACAGAGATCCGCCTGGCTCTGCCTCCCGAGTGCTGGGATTAAAGGCATGCGCCACCAACGCCTGGCATCTTATTCTTTTTCAGTTTACTACCAAATCAAAGGATAACATGAAAAATGCTACCAACATACTCTGGACAGCATAGCATGTTACATATATGTTACATAGTATGTTATACATAGCAATTAACTGCTGACAGTTTGCCGATAATTACATTCTATGCATGCTACTCTAAGGGGCTCAATATATTATCTTGTCATTTAACTAATTTTTTAAGGGTGTCCTCATTTATGTGGGCGGATCCCATTGATCAAGGAAGCATTCTGCTCCAATTCCATATAGAGAAAGACAGCCACTGTGGGATTGCTCCTAAGGACTTCCCATTCTCAGCTCAGTCTTGGTTGCCTATCCTATCTCAGTGAGCATGCAATCACAACTATAGCAAAGAAGTATATGTTTTCCCCCCAAACTTACGCTGCATTTTTTCCCACTATGCTACCTGGTCCAAGTACTAGCATTCTGTTGGGCACAAAGGCCAGGCAGAGGCACAGGGCCACAGTTTGCTCTGATAGAGGGCCCTAAGATGGATCCAGGTGGCTGGCTGGTAATTCTGTTTTTATTGTTTTTAGGAACTGCTGTACTGTTATGTGCAGTGATGGCACCAATTTCTTTTCTTGCCAACAGTGAACGTGAGTTTTAGTTTCCTCACATCCTCATCACGACTTGCCATTGTACATCTTTGTGACTATAGCTGTCCTGATGGGTGTTGTATTATGATAATGAGAACTGGCTTACACTTGGCCTTGGCTACCCTGTTCCCTTTATTTGGACCATGGTACTGAGCTTCTTGGTTCTCATTATTTTATTCCCTTTCTTCTTGAATTCAGAAACTTTCCATAAAATACAAGTGAAATATAGTTGAATAAGCATTCACAGAAAATTTCTGATTCTATTGACATGCAAAAATAGTCAGCAGTAACTGAAGGTTGATTGGTCTCTGGAAAAATTAGAAATGACATAAATGAAAATCATGCAGAGTATCAGTGATGCTACTCCAGGTGCCAGGGTGTTGTCAGGGCAGGGCCAATCTTAGCATTCCACTTGCATGGACCTTTGAATATTTCTTGGGACCTTTAGGCATTATGTTTGATTCTAACCCACATTTCTTTCTATATTAGAAAGGAGTTCTTACAGTTGTAAAATAACAAACATTTCAGGTAAAAGTATCTTTTGTGTGAGTCACTGGGACAGTCATTGGGAGGATCCAGGGAAGACTCAGATGCTCGTGTATGTTGTTGGGGTTACGTGATGTGCTTGTGTGTGTTAGAGAGTAGTGCATGTCCTCAAGCATGGTCTCTGTTTTGTTCAAGTAGCCAAGACCCAGTGCTCTGTGTCTACTGCCGCTATGGTCATACCAACCCAGACTGCTTTGGGGTTATAGGAAGTGGAGCCAGTATCATAGTTGGCTGATGGGGAGGGGAATGGATGCAGGAAGACAGGGCAGGGCAGGTGAGGGCATTTTTCAGGGGGAAAAAAAAGGTAGAGGGAGGTAATGATGTGTATAGACACATGGAAAGGCATAAAAAAAGTCAGAATTTCAGGGTCCTGGATGAAATATCCAGGGAAGATTGGCCTTTTGTACTGGAATTGGACGAATCATGCCTCTCTGCCTGCTTGCCTGGGTTTATACTGTTTATATGCTGCAGGAAGTAAGGATACAACCAGTTTAGTTTTTATTTTATGTGTATGTCATGTGCATGTATGCCTGTGTGCCTTGTGTGTGCCTGATTTCTGCAGAGGCCAGAGGAAGGTGCCAGAATTCCTGGCGTTTGAGACAATTGTAAGCCTCCACATGGGTACTGGGAATTGAACTTAGGTTCTCTGGAAAAGCAGACAGTGCTCCTAACTGCTGAACCATCTGTCTAGTCCTCCTCCAACAGCTTTTTAACATAGCAGTTACAGCGTTGTTGTTTGTTTGTTTGTTTTTTCTTCTCTTATTTTAAGGGGAAGATGGTGGCTGGACATGTTGGAATGCACCTGTTTTAGCACTTGGGAAGCTGAAGCAATAGAATCACTTGAGCCCAAGAGTTTGAGACCAGCCTGAGGATATAGTGAGATCCATCTCAAAATAAGGAAAAACCAAAAAGGAAGGGAGTGAAGAAGGTTCATCACAAGAAGAGGTTATGGCAGAGACTCTAGGTACTTAGTGAAGAAGGTTCATCATAAGAAGAGGTTGGCAGAGACTGTAGGTACTGTTTTCACTTGGGGGAGGTTTGCTAAGTGAGGCCAGAGTCCAGAGACTGGAGCTGATGTTGAGCAATTTGGTTTGGATAACAAGATGGGGGTTCTGTTTAGCATGGGGGGCAGATGTTAAAGAAGTTTGTTTATTTTTTCTTTTTTTTTTTTTAATGATGGGAACAAAAATATACCTAAAAGCGAAGCTTCTGGAAAAACCATTTGTTCTTTCCTGTCTTGTATCTTTCCTCAAACTTGACCTTGGCCTCCCGCCTGGCCTTGCGTTTCAGGGCTGGGTCTCTAAAGACATCCTTGTTGACAACTGTTTTGTCCAAGGGGATGTCCACAGAGTACCTTGTGGGCATGAGGTGATTGTAGTTATAAACTTTCACAAAGGACTTGATCTTTGACCTCTTGGTGATTTTCTTCTTGCCCATGGCAGCTGTCACTTTTCGGGGATAGCGGTCAATTCCAGCCACCAGGGCATGGCTGTAAGGGCGGTCTGAGGTGCCATCATCAATGTTCTTCATGATGACGGCTTTGCTTCCGGAGTAGTGTCCAGCCAGGACCAGCACCACTTTCCCAGGTTTCATGAACTTGCCCATTTCGACAGCAAGGAGCCGGTACCCAGCAGAAAGGGAAGAAGTTTATTTTATTTTGTTATTTTGAGGCAGGGTTTCTCTGTGTAGTCCTGATTGTTCTGGACTTGCTCTATAGACCAGGCTGACCTCGAACTCAGAGACATCTTCCTGCCTGTCTCCCAAGTGCTGGGATTAAAGGATGCGCCACTACTTCTCTGCTTTAAATTTTGTATAAAGTAAATATATTGATTTATAATAATGGCAGATGTCTATTGAATGCTTGTGTATCATCAACAGTTCTAAGCATCATTTTGCCTCATAGCCCTCTATGCTGGGTTTTTTATAGTTCCTCCATTTAATTAAGGTTATAATTCTACTAAATGGTAGAGCTGAGATTTCAACCTAGCCAGTCTGATTGTAAGCCCAGGTTTTGTTTTGTTGGTGACATCTTTCTAGTATGGAGCCATGCTGATCTCATGGTTATTATTTTCCATTTTGGTTCAAAGAAGGCACTTATATATCTTGTGTTTTAGATCCAGTTTTTAATTATACGTTTATGAATATTCAATCTGAATACTGTATGAATTAGAAAATGGAGAATTTGTGTGGTGATTGCGGTATTTTACCATAGCATCTGTCTTCTTTCCTTCTGGACCTTTTGCTGTTGTTGCTCAGGGGTCTAATACTAGAGATGTCATAAAATTTTCACCTTTAAGTTCTTAGTGCATGTGATGTTTTGAGTAAGAATGGCCCCCATAGGCTCATGTATTTGAATGCTTGGTCTTCGGGGAGTAGCACTATTTAAAAAGGATTAGGAGGTTTGATCTTGTTGGAGGAAGTGTTTCACTTGGGGTGGGCTTTGAAGGCTTTTTTTGTTGTCGTCCCCCCCCCCACAAGGTTTCTCTGTGTGATCCTGGCTGTCCTGGAACTCACAGAGATCTACCTGCCTCTGCCTCCCCAGTGCTGGGATATAAGGTGTGTGCTACCATGCCTAGCCAAAGTGTAGCCTAGTCTGGCCTCAAACTTGTGATCACTGTGCCTCTGCTTCCTTCAGCAAATTCTACCAATGGGCTTTGAAGTTTTAAAAGCCCATGCTAGGTTCAGTATCTCTCTGCCTATGGATCAGGATGTAGCTCTCAGCTACTGCTCCAGTGCCTGCCTGCATACTACCATGCTCCCTGCCATGATGATATTGAACTAAACCTCTGAAACTGTAAGCAAGCCCCTAAGTAAATGACATTTCCCTTATAATAGTTACCTTGGTCATGGAGCTACTTCAAAGAAGAACAGTGACTAATACACTACATATTCTTAAAAATGTAGACTTTAAGAAAAGTCAGGCTGATGAGATGTCTTAGTGGATAAAGGCACCAATTGCCAAGCCTGACTATATAAGTTTTCAGTTTAGTCCCTGGAACCCACGTGTTGGAAGGAGAGAACTGATTCCCCCAAGTTGTCTTCTGACCTCGACATGCACGTGCATGCATACACACACACACACACACACACACACACACACACACACACACACACAAATTAAATAAAATAAATGTATTTTTTAAAAAAGTCAAATCACAATGCTGTTTTTACAGCTGGCAAAAAGTAAAATGACCAGTAATTTTTGATAGCATCTACTGCTTGTAGATCTCTTCTGCTTATCTCAGAATGCCTTTTTGTTGTTATTAATGAGCTCTCAGCAGGCTTCTAACATTTTTGCGTCTTTGTGTGTATGACTGATACTTCCCCACTGTGGTCTCTCATACCACTAACTTGGCCAGGAGCCCGTCAGTGTCCTGTAGAATGGAACTGTTGGGTTTCTGATACCAATTTTCATAAAACAGATGCATTTGTGAGGCACATGACACCTCCTTATAATAGGTTTTCATTATGAAAACTTTGGCTAAAACACAAGTGCTAATAAGTAGATCTCTCGAGTACAACTGAAGTTATCTAGGTTTTGTAGTCGGTCTTTCTCTGTTCCACCAGCCAGATCCCAAATCATGACAAGGGGACTTATTCTTAATTATGAAAGCTCGACCTATAGCTTAGGCTTGTTTCTTACTGGCTCTTATAACTTAACACATTTCTATTCATTTCCTTTCTACCTCGTGCCTTATTACCTTTACTCTGTACTGCCCATGTTGCTTCCTCTGAGTCCTGGCACCTTCTTCTTCTTCCCAGCGTCCTATGTGCCTGAAAATCCTGCCTAGGTATTGGCCATTCAACCAGTCTGAGTGACAGATCCTCACAGTGTACAAAGAGATTATTCCACAACAAGGTTTCATGATATGGATATCAAAATGCTCAAACTTTTCTTTCTCTGAGACTTTTTGTGTTTGTAGTGATGGGATCAAACCCAGGGCTTGTTCATGTTAGCCAGTCACTATTACCGCCATATCTCCTTGGAGTCTCAGTCAGTCTCCCCTCCCCGCCCCCCATCTGACCTGGTGTTCACACTTGTGTGTAGAGGCCAGAGGTAAGCCTTAGATGGTGTTGCTCATGTACTATCCACTTTGTTTTTTGATACAGGGTCTCTCATGGGGACCTGGGTCTTGCTTGTTAGACTGAACTGGCTGGCTAGAAAGGCCCCAGATATCTTCCTGTCTCTGCCTCCCTAGTGCTGAGATTATAAGTACCCACTACCACTCAAAACATTTTACAAGAATGATGAGTATTGAACTCAGGCTCTTAGCCTGCAAGTACTTTACTGAATGAACTATTTCCTCAGCCTTCCTTGATGCATTCTTGGTGGTCAGCAGCCTTGTGGCTTCCACTGGATTCTATGAGTTTTCATCTTATTTGTTCTATATTAAATTAAGGGAAAGAGAGAGGGAATATGGGCTTGCCTGTTCACAACTGTGTAGGCAGAGTCGGTACAAGTGCCTGGCAGCAGCTTGTTGATAAGCATGAACACACATCACATACTGTGGGGTCAGGAACTGCCTTCATGGGAAACTGGCTGATGTGGTAACCAGGCAGATGCCCTATGCTGTTGTGATAATATAGGGGCTGTCTGGGAAGAAAGCTTGGAAAGGCCGGAAACTTACATTTGTCCATAAATCAAAGTGTCATCATTGTACTAATCAAATTCAAAAGGACTGTACCTGGTGGCACAGGCCTATAATCCTAGCTATTCACTAAGCTGAAGCATGAGGATCACAAAATCAAAGGCTAAATCAGGACAGTTTAGTGAAGTTGTGTTGTAGTCAGGGTTTCTATTGCTAGGAAGTATGACCACTGCAACTCTTATAAAGGAAAACATTTTAATTGGGGTGGCTTACAGTTCACAGGTTTAGCCCATTATCATCATGGCAGGACATGGCAGTGGGCAGGCAGATGTGGTGCTAAAGAAGGAGTTGAGAGCTCTACATCTTGACTCACAGGCAACAGAAGTTTTCTGCCTCACTGGGTGTGGCTTGAGCATACATGAGACCTAAAAGCCTGCCTCCACAGTGACACACTCTTCTTCCAACAAGACCACGTCTACTCCAACAAAGGCCATACCTCCCATTAGTGCCACTCCCTTTGGGGACCATGTTCTTTCAAACTACTATAGGCTGTATATTTTTTTCTTTTAATGTAGAAAGATAGCAATGGATATAGCTCAGTAGTAGCGTACTTGTCTAGCATGGCAAGGCCAAAAATCCAATCTTTCAGTTCTAAAATAGAATACAATACAGAATAAAATAAAAATAAAGGTAGAGGGAAACAAAACAACAGCAAACAAACCAAAAGAGTAGATTCTATGAGTTTTCATCTTATTTGTTCTATATTAAATTAAGGGAAAATCACATACTTGTTGGTTACTGGAAGTATGTCTTCCCTTGTGAGTCTAAGGGAAAGTCAAACTAACATGTACATGTTTCATTTAACTCTCTGCTGTCAGAGCTCATTCTAGTCATAGCTGAGTTGTACAGATTTTTATTTGAGGCAGCGTCTTATTCTGTGGCCTAGGTTGGCCTCAAACTACTGATCCTTCTGTCTTAGCCTTTCTGTTGCTAGGAATTACATAACTGTGCTCCCATAACTATGTAGCTTTTGTTTTTCTTTCCTAGCCTTAAAAGGGTGTTTATAGTAGAAGGGCTACAGGCTGTACTTGTCTTTGTTCCTGCTTAGTGACTATCCTTTTCAGATCTCCTTATGATGGCCAGTTCAACTGCTTAAATAATTGATTTGCTCATCTTTTCTGTAATTACATTTCCTGTGGATATTGACAGGGCTGTTTAGCCTAGGTCATTACAGCCCAGGACATTAGTGGCCAGTGCACGTAAAGTTTGGGTTGTCAGATGAGTTCTGTGTGCCAGACTCATGCTAGCAACACAGATGGCTTCCCTTTTCACACTGGGAGGGATCTGTAGTAGTTTGGAGGAGGAGGGTAGAAGGAAGAGTGCCACATAATACCCTGCCATGTAGTTTAGTGGTTGAAATAACAGTAATGCTCAGACGAGGTACTTGAGTATGTGTCTAGATCCTGGACTTGGAAGCCTTCGGCACTGGGCTGAACTCATCTGAAGGCTTGTTTATGCTTAGATGTGTGGTCGTGCTCACTGTTTATGCTGTTGATTGGAACATCTGTAGCCTCTTGTGTGAATTGGGCTCCTCATCCATGGTGGCCGGGCAGTACTATGGTAGCCAGTATGGCAGAGGAGCAGTGCTAATGCCATAGTTTGGGTTCTCGGGTCCATGGGTGTAGCAGGAATCTTAAAAGTTCTTATTAATAAAATCAAACCTGAGGCCAGTTATTGGGGTGAAAGCTGGAAGATCAGAGAAGCAGAACAAGCCACAGCTTCCTCACCTCGACAGTTCCTCAGTTGATACTGTTTCCTCAGACTGGAAGCTTCTCAGTCCTCATCCAGAATGAATCCCAGCTGAACTGCTGCTCAAAGCCTAAAAGCTTACCCAGCCAAATGCTTCTAGTTTCTGGTCCTCATGCCTTATATACCTTTCTGCTTTCTACCACCACTCCCTGGGATTAAAGGCTCGCTTTCTGGGATTAAAGGCATGAGTCACCATGCCTGGCTGTTTCCAGTGTGGCCTTGAACTCACAGAGATCCAGAGGGATTTCTACCTCTGGAATGCTAAGATTAAAGGTGTGAGTGTCACCATTTTGTAGCCTTTGTATCTAGTGGCTGTTCTGTCTCTGACCCCAGATAAGTTTATTAGGGTGCACAATATTTTGGGGAACACAATACCACCACACATGGGAGTTATTGCTCCATGTTCTCTTGGTCCGTGCACTTATGAGGTCCATCAGTGTGAAGGTGAGAGAACATAGACCCCAGTGTCTGGGTAAGATTGCTGGGGGGATACCCATAGAGGAATATATCTTAGTCCTGCCTTTTTGGGTAAAGTGCAGTAAGTGACTGAAGGAAGCCTTGTTAGAAGCAGGGGGTGGGGGGGGGGTGGGGGTGGGGGTGGAGTGTTTGTTTCTTAGTAGAAAGGCCAGTGAAGGGTTAAGTTGATGGGAAAGGAATCTGTTCCGGATTTTGAAATTCCTTAAATGTAATTTCTGGGGCTACTTTGGATATCAATTATATATTCCAAATTTAGGAATGGACTCTCTTTTCTGCCAAGGGAAAAAACAAAAAGACAAAAGGGGGGAAGAATCTCAGACAATGAAAGGGTTCTTCCCCCACCTCCACTCCTTTGATAATTAGCTGGTGAAGCTGGTGTGTGGAGACTTAGGGGAAGAAGAGTGCTTTGGGTCTCTGTGATTGCTGAGCTGAAGATGCTCCTCTTTTTGAGAACTGTTTACATCTTGCATATTTCCTTGGTACTTTCAGTTTTTGAGGAGGTGCTAACTAACCTGTGATCACCCAGCTAAACTGAGGCAGAAAGAAGTCAGTGGCAAGCCAGAATTTGACTCTTTTAGTTGGGTTTCTATTGCTGTGAAGAGACACCATGATCACGGCAACTCTTATAAAGGGAAACATTTAAGTGGGGCTGGCTTACAGGTCAGGGTTTTAGTCCATTCCCGACATGGCGGAGCATAGCTGCACGGAGGCGGACATGGTGCTGGAGGCAGACATGGTGCTGGAGGCAGACAGACATGGTGCTGGAGGCAGACAGACATGGTGCTGGAGGCAGACATGGTGCTGGAGAGAGAACTGAGGGTTCTACATCTGGTTTGGCAGGCAGGAGGAAGAGAGAGTCCCTGAGTCTGGCTTGAGCATTTGAAACCTCAAAGCCTACCCCCAGTGACACACTTCCTCCAGCAAGGCCATACTTCCTTATAGTGCCACTCCCTAGGAACCATAGGGCCATTTTCATTCAAACCAACACATTGACATTTTTCTTATTTTTAGTAGACCCCAAAGTCTCTGCTCTCTGATAGAGAAGGTGATCTTTGCCCTGTATGTGAAGAAAGTCCAGCTGGCTATGCCCTCTGTATAGGGAAAAGTCTCCTCGTCACCACCATCCCCCCCCCCCCCAAAATGCTGAGATCATACTCAGCTGTAAAATCCCCAGAACAAGTTTACAGAGTGCTAGAAGTTTCCCTTCCTTAATGTTTTCCTGCTCTGTGACTGTCCTTGAGGATGGGTAGATATGCGAAAGCTGACCTGTTCCCTAGTACAAATAGTGGGTAGAAATACTTGGAGGCCAAAGTGCCAAGGGTGTCAATTCCCTGCAGAGACATTTTCTTGACTTTCTCCCTGTCTTCCTTTCAGAGGAGATTTATTCAGCCACTCTTATCTTCCCACCTTGCCCTGTTGATAAGGAATCCTATGTCCTGATCTCTCCTGAACTGGCTTAGACTTCTTTAAACCGAGACCCTTATAGCAGTTATAGTTGGCTTTCTCTGCATTTGCATGATCT
Organism: Peromyscus aztecus; assembly: GCA_902168405.1. NCBI lineage: Eukaryota > Metazoa > Chordata > Mammalia > Rodentia > Cricetidae > Peromyscus > Peromyscus aztecus. The sequence goes on from CABHPQ010158891.1 coordinate 30,135, forward strand.
TTAAGGTATATAACCAGATGTATCGATGGCTTCAAGAGAAGATGGGAAATCATATGTGAAGGGGTGGGACAAAGCTTGGAGGGTCCTGACAGACAAGCTTGAAGATGGAGAGTGACCTGGATGTCTTGTACACACGTGTCTGTGAGTTCTACCACTTTCTGGAAAGCAATAAAAGTCAGTAGCATCAAAAAAAGTCAGTAGCATCAGATGCCAGAGTTGAATCTGTGAAATAGCAGGATTTTGAACCCACGTGCTGTGGTTGAGCTCTGTGGATTACTTGAGAATCCACGTGCTGTGGTTGAGCTCTGTGGATTCCTTGAGACAGAGCTAGTTTTAGGACCGTTACTGGAGTCAGGCTAGAGCCTGTGCCCCTGGCCTCCCTCACAAGCTAGCTTTTGCCATTCTTGTAGAAGAGCCAAGTTGATAGTGAAAAACAGAAAAAAAAATTCAATGTGCCCTGTTGTGGTATTGTGTTCCCCAAAATATTGTGCACCCTAATAAACTTATCTGGGGCCAGAGACAGAATAGCCATTAGACACAAAGGCTAGAAAATGGTGGCACTCACACCTTTAATCCTAGCACTCCAGAGGTAGAAATCCCTCTGGATCTCTGTGAGTTCAAGGCCACATTGGAAACGGCCAGGCGTGGTGACTCATACCTTTAATTCCAGAAAGCGAGCCTTTAATCCCAGGGAGTGGTGGTAGAAAGCAGAAAGGTATATAAGGCATGAGGACCAGACACTAGAAGCATTTGGCTGGGTAAGCATTTGGCTGGTTAAGCTTTCAGGCTTCTTGCAGCACAGTTCAGCTGAAAGCCATTCGGATATGAGGACACAGAGGCTTCTGAGGAAACAAGACCAACTGAGAAGTTGGCCAGGTGAGGTTAGCTGTGGCTTGTTCTCTCTGACTTTCCAGTGTTCACCCCAATAACTGGCCTCAGGTTTGATTTTATTAATAAGACCTGTTAAGATTCCTGCTACAGTGGCCACATTGGGAAGAGATCTAGTGACCCAGGGTCCTAAAATGAGTGTGAAAGTTTAAGAAGGCAAGAGATACGGATAATTCAGCAGTCAAGATGTCGTCCTGGTCAGGATGGGTCATTATCGACCCATCATTGTCTTGGTTCCAGTCTTCCTTCAAGGGAGGGCACAGTGGGGGGCTGACCTCCCCCATTCCCACTGTTTTGAAGACCTTGAAGCCATTTAA
>CABHPQ010158893.1:0-17304 GCA_902168405.1 Peromyscus aztecus
GAGGAAGGAGAGGGAGGAGGGAGAGTAGGGAAGGGGAAGAGGGGAAGGACAGGGAGAGGGAGGAGCTTTGGGAGAGCAGGTACTGGTCTCTGGCTGCCCTGCTCTTCCCAGCCACAGGGTCCCACAGATCAGACTCACTTTCAGCCTGTCCTAGAAGGAAAATAACAGGGAACACTTGAATAAATAAAACTTCCCACTCAGTGATGGGCCACAGAGATCGTATTTTCCCTAATCTTCCATCTTGGCATGCTGAGGGGCGCTTATTTCCACATTTTTAAAATTTAATTTTTTTTGAGAATGTCATACATGTGTACGATGAGTTTTGATCAAATCCATTTCCTCCTCCTCTCCACCTCCTCTCCCTCCACTTCTCCCTTTTCACCTCCTGTGCTCTTTCCTTTAACCCAGGGAGTCCATTAGTGCTGCTAGTGTGTGTGTGTGTGTGTGTGTGTGTGTGTGTGTGTGTGTATGTGGGTATATGTGTGTGTGTACATGTATGTGGGTGGATGATTGGGTATGCAGGTAGATATGTGTGTGTGTGTATGCAGGTATATGTGTGTGTATGTATGACTGGGTATGTTGGTGGATGCGTGTGTGTGTGTGTGTGTGTGTGTGTGTGTGTGTGAATATGTGTATATGTGGGTATGTGTGTGGGGTGGATATGTAGGTAGATATGTATGTGTGTGTGAATGTGTGTATGTGGGTGTGGGGGGGTGGGTATATGTGTGTAGGTATTGTGTGTGTATGGGTATGTGTGTGCATGTGTGTGTGTGTGTGTGTGTGTGTGTGTAAGTGTGTGCATGTGTGTTTATGGCCACGTGGGTGAGTGGATGATTGAGTGTGTGGCTGTGTGTGTGGGCATCCTCCAGAGGGAGAACCTTCCACGGGCTGCATCCCTTAAGAAGCCTTTCCCTCCCCCACAGGCATCAGCTCCTCAGCTAGGAGTGGAACGTTCCTGGGTTCTCTTCTAGCCTCCTAAGAGTCTGCTCAGGTCAAGAACCACCTAGGAAAGGGAAGAAACACTTGTGCCCAGAAACATGTAAGGTCTGAGGAGGGCCTGGCTCCCTTATCCTGCATGTCCCAGTTGCTACAGCACTGTGCAGACCTTTGGGGAATTCTGGCCTGTAATTCTCCTAACTCTGGCTTGCTTGTGCTTAAGCTTGATTTCTCTATTCCTATACAGCTTATGACCCATGCCTAGGGGTTGGCGCCACCCACATTGTGCTGAGTCTTCCCACATCAATCAACACAGTTAAGACAACATTCCTCCAGACATGTCCACAGACCAACCCCATGTAGACAATCTGTCCTTGAGACTTTCTTCCCAGGTGATTCTAGATTGTGTCAAGTTGACAATTAAAGCTAACAGTCAGAGCCACTGTGACCAGAATATGGTGTTATTCTCAATGTCACACACTGAAACCCCAACTCCAAGACTATGGTAGAGCAGATGGGAGTTTAGGGATGTAAATGAGGTCATAAGAGTGGAGGCTCCATCAGTGCACTCACAGTCCCCTAGGAATTCGGTCCCCCCTCCACCACAGGAGGATAGGGTGAGGAGGGGCCATGTGTCTATGAACCAGGAAGTATCTGTCACCTGACATCAAAACTTCTGGTGACAAGGTTGTGAACTGAATGGTGATCCTTGTGGGAGCCCACAGAGGTTTCCTAGTGAGATCTGAGCTTGCTTTACCCAGCAGGGCTGCATAAGGAGATGGATTGACACATGGTGGTCACCAGGTATTTGGAAGGGTCTGCACCTGGCTGTGCTGGGGGGAGGTCTTTTGCTCCGTCCCTTGGCATTACTTTAAAAAGCCCTTTAGAAGAGACAGAAGGGGCCAGTGGATATTGATCCAGGCCCTCCCTAAGCTATCCTGTGTTTCTATCTGTCTCTCTCCCCTCTATCTAAATCTCTTATCCCTAACTCCTCAAGAGTACCCTGGGAAAAAAAGGTGGGGATGGGTCCCCCCTCAGATCCTAATTAGTCTTATTAAATAAAAAACCCAGAGTCAGATATTAGGGAGAAAGCTGAAAGATCAGAGAAGCAGAGCAGCAACCACTAGAGAGTTCTTACCTCTGTGAATCCTCAGACCAAATGGAGGGTGATCCTGTCTCCACTTCCTGATGGTGCAGGGATTAAGGCATGCACCACCACCCAGCTCTGTTTCTTTTTTAGAATGGTTCAATTTTGTGTAGCCCAGTGTGTCCTTGAACCCCTGATCTCCCTGCTTCCTTCTCCCAAGTGCTGGGATTAAAGGTGTGTGCCGCCACTGCCTGGCTCTATGGTTAACTAGTGGCTAGCTCCACCCTCTGATCTCCAGGCAAGCTTTATTTGTCAGAACACAAACAAAATATCACACAACAGTGGACTTTCAGTTTTCATTGTTTACAACCCACCTAGCTTTTAGTGTTGTGTGAGGGCAGCTTAACTGAGCTGTGGAAAGAGTCCTGACTGTGTACCTGGCTTAGCCACACCTTGAAGCCTCTGGCAACAACCTTGCATTGATGTTGAACTTTCTTTCACTACAGCTGAATTCTGCATTGTTAGCTCCAAATAAGGGTTCATGACTTCTTGTTAAGTCTCTTTTAGACACCCATAATTAAGGAATTATTTGACTTGGAAAGCTTAGCAGAAACCAAAAAAAAAAAAAAAAAAAAAAAAAAAGCAAGACCGAAACCTTTGGGGAAATCATGAAATCAGCCTGACTTAGCTTGAGAGGCATGCATAATAGGTTTTTTGGGTCACAGTCCATGACTCCTGGGGCACTGTGTGCCTTCAGTTAATGAAGCATTCAGGCCACTTTGTGTTTCTCTGTATGTTTCCTTGAAGTCAAGGCAGCAGCAGGGGAACTTGCCAGGACAATTGGTCCTAGACATTAATCTGTGCACCCTCAATCGCTTGCAAACGTCACCGTATCCTGACAACTACAATCGTATTGATCCTGGAAATTGCCACTATACTCTGTTTCTGATAAGGGTATAAAAAGTCGGATTGCTCTCAATGAAATTCTTGCAGTCTCAATCTTGCTGTGGCCCCTCCAACCTGAGCCTGGTTTAATTTTTCACCCTATGAAGTAATCTTGGCCCAGGAAATAAGTGTGGGTGCTTACAAAAACTCAAACCAAACAAGCATACACTTTTGTGTATCACAAACCCTTGGCCGACAAGAATGAAGCTGAGAGCCTCTCCAAGGCTTCAGATGGCCAGTCCATTAGCAAGTGTATGTAACAACTTTAAGAAAGATTTATTTTTAATTATGTGTATGTATGCATATGTCTATGCAGGGGTGTGTGTATGTCAGTACAGATGTTGGAGGAGGCCAGAGAGGGTGTCAGAGTCCCTGGAGCTGCAGTTATAGGTGGTTTGAGCTGCCCAGTGTGGGCGCTGGGAACCGAACTCAGGTCCTCTCCAAGAGCAGCTCATGCTCTTGATTGCTAAACCATCTCTTTCCCCCCTTTGACTGGAATTTTTTAAAATATAAATGATTGTTTTTGTGATATTAATCAAGCAAAAAATCTGGATGTTTCATATTCTAACATGATGAGTTAAGGTTTCCTTCAAGTTTTGAAATCCATTTTAATTAGGATAATTTGACAAGTCAAGAATTCAACACTCTTCTGTTTATTTATCTTTCCCTCCTGGTGTCAGGGATCGAACCCGGAGCTGTACTCAGTCATGTGATATACCACTGAGCCTGCTCTCAGTCCCATCCATCCTTTCATTACACAACTATCTGAGTAGTGTGTGTGGCCACAGCCCAGAAAAGGGTACCATGGACAGACTCTGGGGATGAACTGCTCTCCGGGTGAGGAGAGGGCTGGCCCAGGGGACACAAGCTGCATTTCTGCTGTGGGAGGTGCTCCGAGGTGCTGTGACGTCACTGTGGGACGGGAAAACCTTCCTTGGGGATTCCTCGGGTGGCTCTGTATGAGCAGCAATGGGGGAAGGTTGGAGCCAGGACAAGGGCTGCAGAGAGCAGCAGCAGCAGAGGCAGATGAGGGGTCAGGCTTGGGGGTGGTCCACACACACAGTCTGCTCTGGTAAAGGTCAGTTGCTAAAGGGCTACTGTTCCTTGAGATGTCCAGCTGGCTTCTCTAAGGTCACACTTCTGGAGGACTGTTTCTAGCCCAGAGTGACTGCAGGAGTGTGTATGGGATCCTGTCCCCAGCCAGTTCCTGTAAACCACGGGCTCCTCTAATGTAAAGCTGGCTTGAGGACTTCCCTTCTTGGAACTACACTAAAGTCCAGCCGCCTCCCACCCACTTCCGCCTGGCCAGGTATCACAGCCATTGCTGTGGCGGGCTCTCTTTGCCTTCGACCCCTCTCCCCTCTGTCCTTCTTGGTGCTCCCCACCCCAGTGTATTGCTTGCACAACTCAATTCTTTTGGCCTCAGCTCTTTCAGGACCAGAACCAAGGAGCCAATTGCAGTTAACTGCGTGTTTAGCAAGTGTCCTATGTCCATATGTGCCAACTGTTCTCAGTCAGGGGACAGCTGATCTCTGTCCAAATCCTGGAGCTTGCTGAGGGATGGCTGCTAAATTCTGCATCCACTCTGAGCCTTACTGTTACATGGGCAGCACGCTGACCTTTCTGCTTTTCTACTTTAGTTTCCCTCCCTCCCCACTTCTCCCCTCTCCTCCCCCTCCCCTTGACTCTCTCCTTTTCCCCCTACCCCCTTTTCCCCTCCCTCCCCTCTTCTAGCAGAGAACCCTGCTCTGGGTCATCTGTTCACATTGTGGCTGCCTCAACTGGTGTTTTCTTGGGAGCAATGTGGGCTCCCCGCGTGCCCCTGAATACCTTTCCTCTTCAGCTGCCTTATGACATTGTGGCAGTTAAACTCAAAGGAACATCTGTGGATATTTTAACTGAGAAATCAGGACTGGGTGTTGCTCAAGATGGAGACAAAACACAGTGCCCCCCACCTACAAAGAATGGGGCCCATATGGTGGTGGGTCTGTGGCACTTACTGCAGCCTGGTGAGAGCAGGCACTGGGGTGGGTGCCGGGGCCCAACCAGGATCTGCCTGCTTGTCTTCTTCTTCTCCCAGGCTACTCCACAGAGATACCATACTCCATCTGCTTCCAGACCTTTCTTTAAGTAGGGGTGGTGATCCAGAGCTTTTCGGGGAGTCAAGTGGGGTCCTCTTCAGCAAGAAGCCCGTGCTTAGAGAGGTTCAGGTCATCAGGGGTCAGGGTAGGGCAGCAGGGGCCACAGCACCTAACAGAAGCCAGAATCCAAGCCCAGGGCGAACTGTGCCTATCTCCTGCCTGGCCATGACCGCTAGCTTGGTGCTGCTCAGGCTCAAATGCTTTTCTTCCGCCCACTGCTGCTCTTTGGCACACCATTCCGTCAGGCACCATTGTTTGCCTAACACTGACTTTCATGGTTGGCAAGTGACCCAAGGGTCTCTTCACGGCCAGTTGTGGGGCACATTGACACTTTTGTGCCATGGACCGGGGCATCTGCCCAGAACAAGGTGCCTGTGCTTCCCCAGGGTTGCAGAATCCTCTCTGGCTGGATGGAAATGGCTGTTGGTGTAAGTGGCTGCTCGAGTGTGGCATCACAGACCCTGTTACTCTGAGAGAAAAGTGCAGCTCCATTCGAAGGACCTCCTGCTGGTGTGTGAGGAGTTCTGACAGCAGGGAAATAAGGGAACCAATAGGAAACATTCTAGAAAATTGTTTATAGGTCTGAAAATTGCTTTCAGCTTGAATGTGCACATTACTCTCTGAGGGCACCACCCCCATGCCCACCTGTGCCCTTGGAGACTCAGAGTTGTTACATATTAGGTAATTAATTATTCCTAAGTTTGGGGGATCAGACAAGTATCATGTTGCAAGGCTTTGACTGCGGAGATCTTTTAGACTAATTTCTTTTTTGGTAATTAACAGAATCAAATGCTTCCCTAATTTTTAATAATAATTAAGCAGTTGTGATGGCCTCATAGAGCGGTGGCAGCAGGTGAAGACCAGGGTAAGAACTTTGCTGGCAGAAGGGGAAGTGTGGAAATCAGCAAAGGCCAGTGGCTGTTGTTTTCTAGACAACCCCAACCCCCACCCCATAATGTCTTATTCTAGCCCAGACTGACTCTGTAGCCAGGGTTGGCCTTGAACTCATGGAGATCCTCCCATCTCATTTTCCCTAGCTCTGGCTTTACAAGTGTGAGCCACCACACCTGGCTTCTAGGTCTTTGTGTCTGCTTTCTGAGTCAGGGTCTTACTACAGACCAGGCTAACCTTGAACTCACAGACATCTGCTTGCTGCTGCTTCCTGAGCGCTGGGATTAAACGTTTAATGCCTGGCAAATGTGTCTGTGACCTGAGGCGCTCCATGAGTTCTAGGGATTTGAACTCAAGCCTTTGTCCTTGTGCAGCAAGCGCTTTGCCGACCTTGTCCAAATCTTTTGCTCATTAGCTTTAATTAAAAGTCCTTTAATTCCAGAAAGTTTCCTGTTAGTTCCTTCAGAATTCCCCCTTCCGCATCTAGAGGCTTTAATGGCTCTATATAGTTGACTTTCCACTATATAATTCTTTTTATTTTTGCGCTGCTTTCTTGGAGGATTTTCTCAGCTGTGTTGATCTTCACTGTTGGCTTTAACTCAAGTTCTTCCCATTTCACCATTTATTGACTGACGTGGCCTTTGACGTTAGTGTTGGGCATTGTTTGAAATTAGGGTCTACGGGCTGGAGAGATGGCTCAGCAGGTAACGGTACTTGCTGTGCAAGTCTGGTAACCTGGGTTCAGTCCTTAGAACCCACATAAACATAGAAAGGGAAGACCAACTTCACAAAGTTGTTCTCTGACCTCCACGTAGGTGCTGCCACAACACACACACACACACACACACACACACACACACACATACACCAATAAATAAAATAGAACATCATCATCAACAACAACAAAAGCTCTGGGCCTTGGGATGGTTATGGGATGGTTTTAAACATGGATGACTGTGGGATGATCCCTAAACCTGGATGCCTGTGGGATGGTTCCTAAATAGGATGCCTGTGGGATGGTCTCTAAACATGGATGCCTGTGGGATGATCCTAAACATGGATGCCTGTGGGATGGTCCCTAAACATGGATGCCTGTTGGATGGTCCCTAAACATGGATGCCTGTGGGATGGTCCCTAAACATGGATGGCTTGGGCTGTTCTGCAGTAACCTGGAGGCCAGCTGGTGTGCTCACTAAGGACCAGTAGCAGGTGGTTTCTGAGGCTGTTTTATTTGGAGGCTGGCTAATTTTTCTAGAAAATGGCCATCTACCAATCTCTGTGGATGAGGCATTGCTGGGGTTTCCTTGGTGAGAAGGTGGGACTGGTGTTCTGTGTCCAGTGCCCATGGCTTCTTTCCTCCCTGGTTTTCAGCTGGCCCTTCTGAAATGCTCTGTATGGTGTCTCTGTACCTTTGCTCTTTGAGCATGGTTTTGCCCAGGGAATAAACTACTCATCTCCTTGCAGCAGGGGTGTGGAGCCTGGCTGAGGCTTGTTGTTGACCGTTATGCCGCTCCCTGGTTCCGGGAACCCTGACGCTTTTCTCTACGGCATCTGTGGCTTCCATGAGCCTTCCTGGGTACTGTGGCAGCCAGGCAGCTATTCACACATATCCTTTCCTCAGGGCCCTATGTCCCCTACCTTCTCTACGCCTTTCTCACTTCCTGCTTCCTAGTGTGACTTTTGGCTATAAATACTACCAGGTTTTTCTGGACGTGATGTTTAGTATTTTTATTTTCCTGATGTTTTTGCTAAAGGGTGATTTTATTTTGGAGGTGGTAGGAATGGAAGAGTTTTTTTTTTTTTTTCTTCTCCAGGTTCTTAAAACTGAAGCTGCTCTAGATATTTTCCTTTGAGTTGAAAATGTGAAAACAAACTATAACAGGGCATTTGTTCCCCTTTCCTACTTGGAAGAGGCTTATTGGGCTGAATTCAGTATGACCCCAAAGTCCCAAATCAACAGGGCTTTCCTTCCCCCACCCCTAGCATGCTGTGTCCTGTGATGTTGGGGCTGAGGTTCCTTAGAGATTACCAAGAAGCCTGGTGAGAACTCAGAGGAGACAGAGGCTTCAATCAGCTCATGTTCCACTGTGTGATTGGTGACAGCATGTAGCTCTGGCGGCCTGCACATCAGAAATGACCAATGACCCAGTTTACCTTGGGGATCAGGAGTGACAGTCAGGATCCTGGCTTCTCACAAAGTAAAAAGACCTGTAGTAGCTAATCCCAGCTGCCTTCTGGGGCTCACAATCACCCTGGAAGCAAATCTCTGAGCATGTGTGTGGGAGTGTCTGTACTAGGAAAGACACACCCTGAATGTGAAGGGTGCTATATTATGCTCTGGGGTCTTGAACTGAATAAAAAGGAGGGAGTAAGCTGGGCACAAACACTCATCTCCTCTGTTTCTTGACTGTGGGTGCCATGTGACCAGCTGCCTCCTGCTCCTACCAGCCTACCTTCCCTGCCCTGATGATGATGGACGGTATGACCTGGGCATGTTAGCCAAGTACAGTCTTCAGCTGCCCTTGTCGGGTATTTGATTGCAGCAACAAGAAATGTAATCACTGCAGTGGTGAGCACGGTGTGCTTCTCTGGACCATGGGGGTCTAGATGACCCAAGCCGGTGGCCCTCATCCAGTCCTTTCCACTATCAGCTGAGACTCCTTCCAAGGGTGGATTCCTTTGAGTATCTTGTAGGATAATTCAATTCTTGTGGTTGAAGCCTACAGAAATGTGTTTTCCAGTGTCCAGGAGGCCAGAACTCTGAGATCAGGGACTAGAAGGGCCCTGTTCCTTCTACAAGCTCCACTTGGCCCTTGCTCGTGGCTGCATCCCTCTAGTTTATGACTCTATTTGCACATGGCTCCTCCCTCTCACTGTGCCTGTGCCCTCAAACTTTTATTTCTTCTGGACATTTTAGTTTTATGTATATGAGTGTGTGTGTGTATGTGTGTGTGTGTGTGTGTGCATATGCACCACAGGAGTGTAGTACCCATGGAGGTCAGAAGAAGGCATCATATCCCCCAGAGTTGTAGTTACAGATGGTTGTGAGCCTCCAAGAGCATGCCGGGAACTGAACTCCAGTTCTCTTCAAGGTCAGTAAGTGCCCTTAACTGCTGGGGCATCTTTCCAGATGCACCATGCTTTGATTTCTTATGAGGACATTATTTATTGGTTTTATGAGTCAGGTAACCTAAGACAATCTAGTCTCAAAATCCTTCATTGTCTCTACAGAGATTCTTCTATTTTATTTTATTATCAAAGAAGTTCATATTCTGGGGCTCAGGGGAATAGAGTCTGGACATATCTTTTGGGGGCTAGTATTTGGCTCCCTATGCTCCCTGTACTTTTGGCACATCCTTCTTTCTTACCTAAGTACCTGAGTGATGAGTGCTCTGTGGTGATGTATGTTTGTAGACATTGAAAGGAGGGATGATAAACTACATGGAGGAAGGTCATTTTGTAATTTATGTTCATTTAAAGGGTGAAGGCTGGTGAGATGGCTCTGCAGATGAGGGCACCTGCTACTCAGAGGTAGAGGCAGCCCCCAATTTGTGATGACTCATGCGTACATGACACACAATTCAGTAGAAACCGAACCTCAGTCTCTGCCGTTGACCTTTCCATGGGCTAATGGTGTGTGCTCTGATCTTCCGGTGTTTCTGAGCAATGACCATGAATGCAAAGCAGTTAATTTGATGACCACAAGGGGTATAAATGACGTCTGCCGTGGGCTGTGTGGCTAAGGGAGCATATTCAGTAGGTTAGGGTACTAAATGCGTTTTTCCACAGTTGCTATTTTTGAGTGAAGGTGTGTTAGGGGAGCTGACTCCATGATGAGTTGAGAAACATCTATATTTGCATCCTGTGTGGTGCATTTGCATCCTGAGTGGGTATAGCGGCACAGGATTCTCTTCTGATGACCCCCACATCTACAACCCAAGTTTATGGTCTCTACCAGTTCCCAAATCCCACTCCCAGCTCACAGACTCTCCATTGGATCTTGACATTGGCTTTTCTCCCACTTGAACTGGGGGTTTTTCTGAGGTTGACCAGTTATCCTTCCTGACCTCCTGCTAAAACTGACCCCTAAACCATCTCTGGAACACCTAGACCCTGGTAATAAAGCAGGGATTCATTGCTCCTCTTAGGTGAGCATTTTGAGATGGGACAGCCATATTCCAAAGAAGTGACCAGCATGATAATGTGGTGACTCAGAAAGAACCATTGTAAGGGGTGGGTACTTAAATTATAGTAGTAAAAACACACAGGACACTTAGAGGTAATGTTAAAAATAAAACAGCAAAGAAACTGGATACAGGAAAGTGGCAGAGGGAAAAGGAGCCAGAAGGACTGCATTTGTCCTCAGAAGTGTTAGCATGTTCTGTTTGGAGCCTGTTGCCTAGCGAAATTCCACAACGGGAGCGTCATTTCTACTGGATCCTGACTTGTCCAGAACCCTCCAGAGACCGAAGGCTTTTGCTATTTTAATATATGGGTCAATGGAAAACAGTCGGAAATCTGGTAGTTAGTTAAAGTTTCACTACCAGACTCTCATTGAACAGACACATTTATAATTTAGTTAATATTCTAATAAAATGACACCAAGAGGGGATGTAAAATGTTAAGACTGGATATTTCAGGGGCAGGGAGGAGAAGCAGAGAGATCAGAAACCCAGAACTGGGAGGGACCTGTGAGTTCTCCCCTGGTCTCCCTCTTCCTTGCTGGAGAACATGTGACAGACACAGGCATGTCTTCCACTTTCCAGACCCCAGCTGTCTTCCTTTCTCCGGGGAAGGTCACAGAGACCTGCAGGATGTGTTTGTTTCAAAAAAGATTTCCTGCGACATGCAAGAGTCATATTTTACATTAAAGTGAGGTCTCTGGCCTTCCTAGCAATGCTGGAGTTTCAGCTGCCTGCGCTGGCACCATGCAGGGTATCAGGATGTTCCATTTGGAACCTTGATGTTCCCAGCTTCGCCTTAACTAATGATGAGGTGTGGGGCGGGGGAGCTTCTGGAGAGGAGTGTGACAATAAATGAGGAGCATCAGAGTTGCTTATTTATAGGAGACATACATATATAAGCATCCATACACCCACCCAGGCACAGCTGGAAAGTGTATATAGCTGGAGGGGTGGGTTTGGCTGTCATATGGACCCCTTAGGGATGAGAGGAATAAAAGCTGACCTTGGCCCCCTGGCACGTCAGATGTTGACACTATGGGGAAGGGAGAAAGGACATGATCATCTCTGAACTATAGAGCCTTGTGTATATGCCCCAAGTCTCCCACAGTTCCAGAAAGCTACAAGACACCTACCTTAGCGCCCCCCCCCCCCCAAACAGGAAACATCTCAATAAAGACTCTCAGAACTGGTTTCTAAGAACCATTGACACAAAGGCACAGTTCTCACCTTGTAGAGAATAAGGGTTTAATCTAGAGCCAAATTTGAGTGAGCATGGTCTAGGAACACAGATTTAGGTTACCCTAAATACCATGCTCCAATATGGAAGAAGTTTCATGAAGTTTTTTATAGTAACATGACACAGAAAGTCATAAGCCAAGGGACTGTTCAAATAGATCGAGGGAAGCATAAGTAGGTGTTTGCAGCCTGGTAGAGAGAGATTTCAGCTAGAGGCTTCAGATGCTGCCTGACGACACTCAGGGCTGAGTGGTGGAGAACAGGGTTTTATTAAGTTAATACATCCCAAAGGTCTTTAAGTTTATCAAGATGTCAGGTTTGCTACAGTGGCAGGCAAGGGACAAAGTAGCCCAGGGTAAATGCAACTAGGTTCTGAACCTGCAGCACTCCAGCCTCTCCTGGCACTGAAGTCCTTATTAGTCACTCAGCTTTTGCAGACACAGCTCCTTTCCAGGAATTCCTGTTCACAGACTCTATACGTTGCATTTAATTAAAATAAACCAATGAATACATAATCCATAACGCTTCTTTTCTAAAGTGATTAGCGATTCCTTACTATATGTATGGGCCCTATCTCTACAGACAATCGTTAGAGGAGGTCAAGAGAGATCAGCTGGATAATACCTGGGGGCAGGGAGAGAGGCACTTAGAATTAGGAGGGGTAATTGCTTTTGAAAATTAGGCATGATTCTTGTCTGGAGCATCAGTCTGCAGAAAATGGTCCTTGTTAAGGATGTTTTGCAGCCTGGCCTGGACGACGCTGAAAGCTTGGGCAGGGGACACTTTCATAGTGGGTGCTGATGGAGTCCTTGCCTCTGACAAAAGAGGTGGGGTTTGGAATGTGGGAAGTAGGAGGCGTGTACCCTACCTATAAGGGACACCTCGGAAATTGCCATACTCCAGGAGGCTCCTAGAATCAAAGTCACATGTCACTCTTTCTCGGAAGCCATGGGCAGGAGGAGGTCTGAAGCACTGTTCTCCTGAGAGTGGCTGGTACCACCCCACAGTACGTCAATGGGCTCAGCTGCCCCCAGGGAGCTTGGATATGAATCCTGTGATCATGGAGGAAAGCCGTTATTTGTCTTGTTCCATCTTAGCTGGCAAAGATGGCATCCTGTAGGTCCTAAAGGGTTGAGGTATGGCCATTTGGAAGATTCTAGAAGACATAGACTCTGCTTTGTGAAGTCCGGTCTGATAGGTAGCTCAGAGCTAGCCACCTGCCCATCGCTGTCTTGCAGAATGAGGGCGTCTTCAGACACTTTTGAGGGGTCAACCACTTCACTGTGTTAACCCGCCCAGCCTGTTTGCAGGATACCCTTCCAGGCAGTGCTGCTATCATGCTTCTGTTACAGAATACTGAAACCTGGGGTGGTGGAGTACCTGGCTAGAGAAGCCGTGCAGCTGGGATTTGAGTCAGACCCGGCTCACTATATCTTAGGTCTGACTGCCTGGAAGCAGATCCAACAGTAGGCGCTCCTGAAACTGGTAAGGAGGGAGGGTCGCAGGTGAGGGTAGGGGGTATGGAAGGGGTTTGTGTTAGGTGTGGTTCAGCAGCTTTAGAGCACACACTAAGATGCCCTGCACTCCATCTCGGCCAGCCTTTGGTGCTGGGCTCCTCTCTGGACCAGCTTCTGAGAGAGGCTTTAGCGTGGGCTTTGCCCAGCAGTAGTTGAAACTTCAGAGAGATGGGTTTTCTCGGCCCTGAGAAAGTATGGGGGGTGGTGGTGGTGTGGGGGGGAACAGGGGTGTGTCTGCACGAGCTCTTGGTCTTACCCACAGTGAACAGCTGTGACGCATCTGGGTCCCAACAGCTCTAAGATTAGTCACGATAATCCCCCTCAAATGGGATTCCTCTGGGCTAAGAACCTCAGCTGGTAGCTGTGAGAGAGCAGTTACCAGCATCTCTATACAGATACCTGGAGGGAGTCATTTTCCTGGGAGAGTAAAGGTGACAGGGGTACAGAGGATGTCCTAAGAATCGGAAAGCCTTTTCCCCACACTGAGAACCATGTGTATTTGATCGTGATTTGTATCCCTCATTCCTCATTCATTGAATGAATGAAGCAACGATACAACCAGGCTAATGGCCGGGCAAACCCATTGGAGAAGACACCCCTCCTTACCCGATCCCTTTCAGTCTCTCTAGGAAACGGGCTGCAGCCCACCCACTGCTTCTCCCATATCTCAGTAGCAGATTGGACACGTGCCTCGGGCGCCTGCTAAGCACTAACTGGAGGTGCAAGTTGTGCAGGAGAGAAGTGATGGGGTAATTTTTGGGTGTCCAGTGACCATGCCCATGGTTGGAAAGGTGAGCTGAGGAAACACTGAGGTGGGGAGGCTCACCCATGGTGACGGTCGCTGTTTACAGCTTCTTAGCCATCCATGACTGCAGCCAATGGAAAAAAGCCCTTCACCGGTGCTTATAAACCATGAATCAGTGGCAGCCCTCACTAACGGCTTTAGTGAGTATCTCATTTACTTTGCTTGAGGGAGGGCTGAGGTGGCAGCTGGAACAGGACACTCTTGTGCCAGTTCCTCTGAATGGCAGTTGGGCATGCCTCACTGACCCCCACTCAGGGCTCCAGCCACTCCCTGTCTGTGGTCACCCTGAGAGGGTGGGATGTGATCCTGGCTCTCCTCAGTTACTCATTGCTATGTCATCCACCCACGCAGCTCCTGATGGTCCCCTGTTCCCGGACAGCTTCTGTAGGGATTCCTCATTCCTGCTTTTTCCTCTCTGTAGAACTCTTTTCATCTGTCACTGTACTCTCTTGAGGGGCTCATCTCTCCAGTCCTGGTTACTAGCTGAGGTTGACAAAGGTGTGGATACCCTGTCCTGTTTAGGGTTGTAAGCTCTCATATCAGTACATAGAGTGGCTTCACCTGGGAGCACCACACAGGCCTGACAGCGCCCTGGCAAGTGGCACTTGCCTTTTCCAAGGTGCCAAGGAGGCAACTATGGAAAGGGTTCTGAAACCAGCCTGAGTGGCTCTGTTATCTCAAAGCTCCATGTGAGTTATGTCTGTCAGAACACTCTCTGATCTTTGAATCATTTCTACTTACTTCTGTCGGTCTCCATGGTAACCCCATGACACCAGAAAGATGGGTGTTATTCTCACTTTGCCATAAATGGAGCTCAGGAGTGGGTGGCCAATTCCAAATCTCGTGATTTATCACTGAGAGACCAGTGCCACACCCAGTCCCATTCTGGGTGCTGGTCTTGCACCTGCCCCATGCTTCTCCTCTGCTTAGCTGATGCACATGACTTGTGCCCTCAGTTTCTCTTTACCTTGTCCTGTCTTATCTCATTGTAGTCTTCTTCACTGCCTCCTAGCACTAAGTGACCATGCTGTTTGCCCCTGTAGACTTACCTTCTCAGACAGTGTATGCAGAAGTGTCATATACCGTGTGATTTTTTTTTTTTTGGTTTCTTGAGACCAGGGAAGAAAGAGTTTATTTTGCTTACACTTCCACATCATAGTTCATCACTGAAGCAAGTCAGGGAAGGAACTAAAGGCAGGAACCTGGAGCAGGAACTGAAGCAGAGGTCATGAAGGAACACAGCTTACTGGCTTGCTCAGCATGAGGCTTTTAAAGTCTACCCAAGCTGGAGCACTATCTTTCTTATAGATGATTAATATCATCTTATATAACTATTATAGTTTGCTTATGCATCCATCACGGAAACTTTTCATATTTGTATTGCAGATGTTTGTGTGTGTGTTTGTGTCCTAGATATCATTAAATGCCAACTTGCCACAGCCTAGAATCACCTGAAAAAGGAGTCTCAATCTAGTAATTATCTTTCTCAGATTGTCTGTGCGGGATTGTTTTGATTATTGAGGCAGAGAGGCCAGTGCACTGTGGGCAGCATCATTCCCTAGGGAGACAATCTTGGGCTGTATAAAAAAGGTAGCTAGGCACAGGCCTGTGAGTGAGCCTGCAAACAGTGTTCCTCTATAGCTCTGCTTTCAGGTGCCTGCCTTAAGTTCCTGCCCTGACTTCCCTTAATGGTGGATTGTGACCCAGAAGGGTCAGCCAGATAAACCTTGCTTCCCTTAAGCTGCTTTTGGTCAGTGTTTTATCAAGCAAGAGGAATCAGACAAGGATGGTGTGTGCCTACACATTTCACGGCACGTGTGAGGAGGTCAGAGGTCAACCTGTGGGCGTTGGTTCTCTCCTTCCACCATCTGAGTTCCTGATTGAACTCAGGTTGTCAGCATTGACCACGGCACCTTTACCTGCTGAGCCATCTTGCTGGCTCTTCACTCACTGTCTGATGGTACCTATGTTACTTCCATCCTTTGGATATTATTAATACTGCTGCTATGAGCATTTGTGTACAAGCCTCTGAACACACACACACACACACACACACACACACACACACACACACACCCATGTATATATATTCACGTCTCTTAGATGTGTAGGAATGGAAATGCTGAAATGTGGTAAACTAGCTTAGTTTGAAGACTGCTGAACTAGTTTTTTGATGTGTCTGCCCTGTCTTCTATTCCCACCACAGGGTTATGAGTTCCGTTTTCTCCATATTCTCACCACTGCTCAGCATCTCAGTCAAGCTAGTGCATGGGAAGTGGCCCCTCACTGGGAGTGGCTATGCTACCCCGATGCCTGCCCACAGCATACTCTCCTGCATCTGCCACTCACTGGCTCACCTTCTTTGGGATAATGCCTGTTCAGGTGCTGTCCTAGTGAAGGTTTCTATTGCTGCAATGAAACACCAGAACCAAAAAGCAAG
Source organism: Peromyscus aztecus (assembly GCA_902168405.1). Classification (NCBI taxonomy): domain Eukaryota; kingdom Metazoa; phylum Chordata; class Mammalia; order Rodentia; family Cricetidae; genus Peromyscus; species Peromyscus aztecus. The sequence continues at coordinate 16,183 of CABHPQ010158893.1, forward strand.
TTGGGGAGGAAAGGGTTTATTTGTCTTACACTTCACATTGCTGTTCATCACTGAAGGAAGTCAGGACAGGAACTCAAACAGGGCAGGAGCTGATGGAGGCAGGTCGTGGAGGGGAGCTGCTTACTGGCTTGCTTCCCATGGCTTGCTCAACCTTCTTTCTTTTTTTTATTATTAATTTTTAAAATTTATTTTATATTCCAACCAGTTTCCCCTCCCTCCTCTCCTCCTGTTCCCTCCTCCCACCTCCTTTCTAACCTCTGATCCACTCTTCAGAAAGGGTAAGGCCTCCCATGGGAGTCAACAACGCATGTCAGCCTGCCTTTCTTTCTTTCTTTCTTTCTTTCTTTCTTTCTTTCTTTCTTTCTTTCTTTCTTTCTTTCTTTCTTTCTTTCTTTCTTTCTTTCTTTCTTTCTTTCTTTCTTTCTCTCTTTTTTGGTTTTTCGAGACAGAGTTTCTCTGTGTAATAGTCCTGGCTGTCTTGGAACTCACTTTGTAGATCAGGCTGGCCTCAAACTCACAGAGATCAGCCTGTCTCTGCCTCAGAAGTGCTTGGATCAAAGGTGTGTGTCACTACTGCCCAGCCAACCTGCTTTCTTATAGAAGCCAGGACCACTAACCCAGGGATGGCACCACCCACCATGGGCTGGGCCCTCCCCTCATGGATCACTAATTAAGAAATTGTCTTACAGCAAGATCTCATTGAGGCTTTTCCTCAACTGAGGTTCCTTCCTAGCTGATGACTCTAGCTTGTGTCAAGTTGACACACAAAACCAGCCAGTACAGGTACCTTTCACACTTCTTACATTGGGTTGCCTTTTTGTTACTGAATTGTAATAGTTCTTGATGTGTTTTTGCTTCAGATTCCGTATCTAATTTATATGCATTTTACACACACCATCTCTTTCTAAGGTGCCTTCATTTTCTTGAAAATATGTTTTGAAGAACATTAGCTTTGAAATCTGATGAAATCCAATTTAAACTTTTCCTTTTGTTTTTGTCTTCAGTGTGTGTTGTGGAAGACTCCATTGGCTAATCCAAGGCTGGGAAAACTTAGACCTATGGGTTTCTTTGTCCTCAGAATCTTATCGTTTTAGCTTTTGCATGTAGGTCTTTTCCTCTTAC
>CABHPQ010158893.1:17314-43501 GCA_902168405.1 Peromyscus aztecus
GATGCTGTTTTCTTTGTAGGAACTTTTGATTCAGGAAGAGTGAGCCCCCTCCAAGCTTTGGTCTACCTTTTCAAGATACTCAGGGTGCCTCATGTCTTATGAATCTTAAGTCAGCCTGTCAATTTCTCTAAAGAAGCCGCTCTTTCTTTCTTTACATTAACTTGTGTTTCTAGTAGTTGGGTCTTCTTACACCCATGAGACAAGCTCAAGGTGACAACAAAAGTTCAGAGATCCAGTTGCTGTGGAGCAAAATGGAGGGAGTGGCCCCAGGAGACAGACTCCAGGGGTGCCGTGGGAGACAGGCTTGCTCTGGTTGCGTGTCTCCTTCTGGGATGTGGACAGATTAAAGGCACCTGTATTTCCCACAATTTAACAGGGCTGTTTAGTATCCTCTGAGAAACATTCTCACCAACCTGGGGGCAGACTATTTTGGGGCTAGTGAGAGAAGACAAATTTGTTTTCAACCCTGAACTTAGGCTGTCTTTAATTTTTGTACATCTGGCTTGGGCTCTGTGGTTGCTTATTGTTTTGGAGACTTCAGATTCCTAACAAATTCCTGAAAACTAAGGTTGTGATCTTGGGATGTGAGCTAAGGACCGGATATGGGTTGTGACCCAGAGTCACTTAGAGGATGAGGATGACAAAAGGGACCAGCAGAGGTTGATTTGCTTCATGAAAGAAAAGTCCCACTATTGTGTTCTTCTAACAAAGAGCTAAGTAGTAAAAGGTTGCCATACTTGGAGGCTGGAAAGAGGCAGAGCAGAGGAAAACTCAACGTTCTTTATAGGAAGTTTATGTTTGTGCTAGTTAATTTTAAATGTTAGCTTGAAATAACCTGTAATTTCCCAATAAGAAAGCCTCAGTTGAGGGATTGACTAGACCAGATTGGCCTGTGGACATGTCTGTGAGGACCGTCTTTATTGCTAATTAAAATAAGAGGCCCCAGCCCTCCATGGGTGGTGCCATTCCCTAGGCAAGTAGTCCTGAACTGTATCAGAAAGTATAGGTCCCCCTGCCAGCCAGTAAGTAGCACCTTCCATGGTTCCTACGTGTTTCTTAAGCTGTGAAGTTGTTTCCTTGGTCAGAGGTAATGCTGTGTGGGATTGCAAGCAGGCCTGCTTTCAAGTTCTTGCCTTGATTTCCCTCAGTGATGGACTATAACCTGCAATTGTAAGCTAAATAAAACATCTCCTCTCCTAAGTTGCTTTGTGTCATGGGGTTTTATCACAGCAGCAGAGATGAAACTAAAATAGTTAACACTGAAACTTTGCTACCTCACAAGGAAAGCTACAGAAAAAGAGATTGGGACACCTTGTAACTTCCAGAGACTTCTACAGTGGATCCAGCCCTCATTTTTTTCTTACATTTTCCTCATCTATATAATGAAGGCTTTGTGCTTGATACTCTCTCAGGAGGCTTCAAGGATCAAGTCCTCCAATTCTGTAACTGAACCCAGACTGGTGTGGCACAAGGCTGTGGCATTCATTAGACCAAACAGCAGGCCGAAAATCTGAACTGTCCTTTTTGCTACCTGATAATGTCTACTGTATTGACCATGCACATCTGTTAGGTTGACCACTACCACCTGCTTGATTGACTATGTATAACCACAACCACTTGGTTGACCGTGAATATCCACTTGGCTGACCATGTACATTCACTTGGCTAACCATGTACATCTACTTGGCTGACCATGTACATCCACTTGGCTGACCATGTACATCTACTTGGTTGACCATGTACATCCACTTGGTTGAGTATGTACATCTGCTTGGCTGACCATATACATCTGCTTGGCTGACTGTGTACATCTGCTTGGCTGACTGTGTACATCTGCTTGGCTGACCATGTACATCTACTTGGTTGAGCATGTACATCTGCTTAGTTGAGAGCATGCACAGCTGTTAGACCATGTACATTGGTTGGCCATGTACATCCACTTGTATGACAATGCACATCTGCTACATTGGCACATATGCTAGGTTGACCATGCATACCTTCTAGGTAAATCATACACACCTGCTGAGTTGACCGTGTGTATTTGCTTAGTTGACTATGAAATCTGCTAGGTTGAGCATGCACACCTTCTAGGATGACCATGCACATCTGCTTAGCTGACTATGCCTATCTTCTTGGTTGACCATGCACATCTGCTTGATTGGTCACATAGATGTATTTGGTTGACCATACACATCTGCCTGTTTGACCATACTGCGGTGGTGGTTAGTGTCACTTGTTAGAGTGACAAGTCCACACAGAGTGCACAGAGCCAGTCAGCTCATCTTTCTGAGCACCTGCTGGACCCCACAGCTTGCCACAGTGACCTGGAATCTGAGAATACAAGGATGAGTCAAGAAGGCTCCTGGTGGCAGAAAGAGGACCTGTATTACTGGGCACTGGATGACTCCAGAACCAAATTCTAAGCTAGGAGCAGCATGGAGTTCAGCAGGCCTGATGACCTGCCATTGACAAAGCAGCTGAGTGCAACAGGATGGTGTACAGGACACTGCCTGCCTCCCAGATACCTCAGGGATTGGGCTGGGCAGCACCTTGCAGGAAATGAGAGAGGATGGTAGGTTAGACGGATGAACAAAACCTGGGGAGGGCCACTGTCCTTGTGAGTGGAAGACCCCTCAGTATCAGGAGAGGCCTCCAGAACAGCCAGTCTGACCATGGGGTTGCTGGAAGGCTGGTTGTTGCAGCCTCACCAGTACCTGGAAGCTCAGATGTGAGGACTGGAGTGCAAAGCTGAGCCATGAGTTGGTGCTGTTCACTTGCCAAGTCCTCATGGTCTTGAAGCTGCCATATTCCTATCTGAGAAGAGATGGTTATAACACAAAGATTCCTAGACCTGTGACATTCAAGACTCCTAAGGTCATCTCAGATGGTCACTGCAAGGGAGTATAGCCAGTGTGCTGTGACCTGGCCAAAGATGGGGGTTGTGGGAACACACACACACACACACACACACACACACACACACACGCACGCAATATAGCACTAAGGATTGAACTTGGGAACTCTCACATCCACAGTAGACAAATGTCCCACTACTGACCTATATACCCAGCCTACTCTACAAACTATTTTAAATTTGACCAATTAAATTTAAAAAATGTCGCGCCCCCCTCGTCCAGCAAGGAAGACACAACACCGAGCTCTTCTTCTTGCAATTTAATCAGGCCTTTAAACAGTCTTCTGACTTCTAAAAGATCCCCTCCTTCTGAAGGAACCCCTGGGCAAAGCCTCTCCTGGCCTTATATAGACTCTGGGCAGCCAACCCCAGGTTGCCACGTGGGCATTGCCCAATAGGCTCAAGCATGCATAAGCAAGCCACACATTCCGCTACAGCCTCACCTGAAGCTGTTTAACACCGGGAGCCCTCGCCGTCGGGATGGCGGAAGGCGGTAACCAGCGCCACCTGTAAGGCGTGTCTACACGCAGCTCCCTACAAAAAAAGCACTTGAACTGTACTGTGCTATGTAGACTCATTAGGAAATTATTATTTAGTAGAGGGCAGGGGTTGTTTTATTCAGTAAATAGGTGTTTTTGTTAGAAGTTTCAAAGCACCCAATTCAGACTCTGAGGTGAAAAGACAAGGGTAGGATTTGAACCTGAGGAGCACAAAGCAGGATACACTTTAGGATAAGACAGGGCACGGTCAGAGGAGAGCTCTGTGTTCTAGGAAATGATCCTCTACACTCCAGCAGTGCACAGGAGCTGACGTCACTCTCCTCATCCAACTTGCCCGTCAGCTCCACTGTGCAAGCAAGCCGTCCTGCGGTGCCGTAGGCTTTCCACATCGAACATCGGCTTCTTCCTCACATCATAGGAAAGCACTTGTGGGTTGCTCTCATCAGCTTGAGTCTATGCATGGCTGAGCTGGAGAAGCAGCCACCGTGTGCCACTTTTGTGCAGAAGAGGAGGGACTTGGAGAGCGGAGACATCTGCTGTGCAGTCTTAAAACCACACTGCATCACCGGCTACTGGCTGAGCTAGTCATGGGCTGCAGCACATCACGGGGCCACCAAGGTGAGTTTGGGCCATCAGTGATGACTAGGGGTATGTCTTCTCCTGGGAAGAGAGGAGGGTGGGAGTAACAATGAAGCCTCCTACCCCTGACAATGAACCCTCCTGTGCTCAGGGCCTCCCCTCCCATCCCCATTAGCTGGAGAGCAGGAACCATGGGGGAATTTCAGATGGGCTTTGTGGTGGAGCTGTGTGCCTTTGGTGAGTCAGTGGTTATGTTCAATGAAGTTTGTGGAAAGGGCCAAGGATGAGAGAACACACATTGCTGGTTCCACACATGCCATGTGCTTTTAGTCTATTGATGGCTATCCTACAGTTTCAAACAAAAGCATGAATTTCAGTGATAGGACGTGGTGCTTTGGGAGGAGTAGTTCTCAGAACTATCTTTTGGGTAATTGAGAGAGAAAACCTTATTTGGAATATAATGTGATGGTTCATTTACTATTAACAAACAGTAAATGTCTATAGTAACGTGGACGTTTATGAGAACTTTTGTTTCTGGTGGTTTTGTTATTTTAGACTTGTGTTGTCTTGGAAATAGAGTTCAAACAGCCTTTTTGGTCACAGGAATGGAAGATATGATAAAGTAAGTTCTCAGCCTAATAGTGTGGGTTTTTTTTTGACACAAGGTCTCACTATTAAAAATTTATTTATTTTTATTTTTTTTTTGTGTAGGTGTGAGTCCCTGCATGTATTTATGGGCACCACTTTGCATGCCTGGTATCTATGAAGGCCAAAGAGGGTTTGGATCCCATGGAACAGGAGTTACAGTGGTTGTAACATGTGGGTGCTAGGAACCAAACCCTGGACCTCTTTCCAGAGCAGCAAGTGCTCTCAACCACTGAGCAAACTCTCTAGCTCTCTGGTTTTGTTTGGGGTTTGTTGGTTTGCTTGTTTTTGTAGCGTTGGGGTTGGAATCCAGGCTTCTGAGCATACCTCTAAGCTATATTTCAGTCCTTGTATTCTCTCTCTCTTAGACAGGGGTTGACCTGGAACTTGCTACACAGCCAATGGTGGCTTTGACCCTCCTGACTCGGCTCCCAAGTGCTGGGGTTACAGTGTGTACCACCTGGTCTGACCTTTGAATGTTGCGGGAACCTTTCTTCAATAAGTTCTTAGTCTCTGAAGGAGCGAAAACTCCTTTCAAGGGCTTGACACATGATGAACTTTTGACTGGCACAGCTGGCTAGCACAGCTGGCTAGCACAGCTGGCTAGCACAGCTGGCTAGCCAGCAGCACCGGCCTCCCTGGTGTGTGACAGACGCACACTCTGTGAAGCACCCCAAGTAACCTGTCAACGTTCCCACAACTCACCAGGGTTGAGGTTAACATATCATGTGGGGCAGAGACTGGAGTAAGTTGTTTGAGAAAACAATCTATCTTTTAATAACAGTAGATGCAGAATAAGAATTGATGAGGAATATAAGAAGGCCCTCATCACTTTGGCATGTGACAGGGTGATTTCCAGGACACAAAAGGCCCACATCAACAACAAACCATACCATGACCATTGTCCACAGTCACGCTCTGAGGCTGCTCTGAAGGGGGCTGTGGGTTTCGAGAATGTGTCAGGCTCTCTCTCTTCCCTTCTCCTGCCTCTGTAAATGATAGTGAAAAGCCATTGTATAAGAAATTACGCCTGAAAGTTTTAAACTTTAAGCCAAAAGTCTGTTTCTTCAAATTGAAAAGTAGTACTTTGGGACCAACACACTCAATGCTGTTGCTAGGAAACCCATTCCCAATTTTCTACCCTTTAATCTTGGTGAATTTGAAAACAGTATCAAAGGGGAGCTAAGCTATTGGATTTTCATTCTGACTTCGTTTTTTCTCCTTTTAAAAAGGACATGGCTTTCCCCCTCTTTTTAATAAATCCCAATCCACCAAGCCTCCATCCCATCCTTTTTCAAACCCTGCTGTCTGTCTTGGCAAATGCTTTGGTTTTAGCCCATCTGTCTGTTCCCCCAGACCTTCCGTCGTCCTTCTCTGGACACCAGATCATCTCTATCTCATGTCAGCCATACTTCCCTCCCCACAAATGCGTCATGAGTTTTGGTTAAGTAACTCCTCAGCACGTGTGCCTCTGAGAATTAACTATGACCCCATCATGGGTTTTAATGCCTATATATGAACCCATGTTGATTCCCCAAACCCTTTCTCTGGTTTCCCAGCTCCTGAGCCTCCTGTAGAGCCCTGTCCTGGTTTTCTGATCCTCGGGTGGTGACCTGGTCTTGTGCCTCTTACACAGGCTGTTCTTGAGTCTGCCTGGAAGCTCTGTTTTCCTGCAGCTCGCCCAAGCCCAACTTCTTCCCTCTTCCCTGGTTTGCATCTCTGTGCGCTGGAGCACATTCTTTAGTGAACTTCTGGCAAATGTAATGGACAATAATTTTTTGAGGACTTCTCTGTGTCTTTCTTCTGATTTTACATCTGATTAATAGTTGTGTGAACACAGGATTCAGATACTTCCCAGGCATTTGGAGGCACCGCTCCATTGCCTCCTTGTATCTGGAGTTCCTGGGGAGAGGGTCAGGCATAGATTCTGATCCACGGTCTGTTGTACAAACCCACAGAGTCACCTCTTGTTGCTGTGACAAGATCCTGGAGAAAATCGACTTTAAAATCGAAAGTCTCAGATGTGGGGCTCAAGGGACACTGAGATGGATCATGGGGGGGGGTAAGATGTTTATTAGAAGAGTTATTAATTCCACGGTAGACAGACAGACAGAAAGACAGACAACAGCATGGCGGGGCTTCTGAGGAGAGTTTTCCAGGTCAGACAGCATGGGTGGGGGCCTATGAAGCATGGGTGGGTATACTTTTTTTTTTACTCTTGGGGGCCTGCCACCCAGCTCCCAAATAAATACATGGAGACTTATTCTTACTTATGAATACCCAGTCTTAGCTTGGCTTGCTCCTAGCCAGCCTTTCTAACTTAGATTATCCCGTTTCTCTTTTACTACGTTTTGCCTCTGGGCTTTTTAACTTTCTTTAGTCTATATAATTTTCTTTTCTTCTTACTCTGTGACTGGCTATGTGGCTGTGTGGCTGGGTGGCTAGTCCCTGGCATCTTCCTCTCCTCCTCTTCTCTCTGCCTGTCAGCCCCACCTATCCTTTCTCCTGCTTCACTATTGGCCATTCAGCTCTTTATTAGACCAATTGGATATTTTAGACAGGCACAGTAACACAGCTTTACAGGGTTAAACAAATGAACCTAAAAGAATGCAACACATCTTTGCACCATTAAACAAATATTCCACAGTATAAATGAATGTAACACATCTTAAACAAATATTCAGCAACAGGTGGGAGCCTATGAAACAGATTCAGGCCCATGTAGCTGAGTCAGGGTCCCTTCTAAGCTGGAGTTTGCAGCTAGGCTTCCTGATTCCCTGACAGAAGGCAGGGAAAGGGATTTGGAATAGGGAGTGTGGTCACTGGCATCCCTTTGATGTAAACCCAATTCCTAGCCCAGAAGTCTGGCTACCCAGAAGCTTGCTAACTAGTGCTCTTAGTAGGGTGCCCATCAGCACCTGTAGGAGGGCTGGGGCTGCTGCGGGTGTTACAGCCTCAGCAGAAGTCTGGTCTGGATCCTAACACTGAGAAAGCTTTATTTTGGCTCATGCTTCCAAAGGTTTCAGCCCACGGGCTCACAGCTCCATTATTTTGGGGGCAGCAGTGCACAAAGTCCTGTGGCGTGGAGCAAATCTCACCTTATGGCAACAATGGGGGCGGGGGAGACTGTGATTGGGTATGTGCAAGTGCCTTTGGAGGCTTGAAGCATTGACTCCCCAGGAGCTTGAGTTATAGGCAGTTGTGAGATGCCTGACATGGATGCTAGGAACTGAACTCAGGTCCTCTGAGGGAGCAGTCCATTCTCTTTACTGCTGAGCCATCTCTTCAGACCAATCAATATCTTTTTTTTGACCCTTGTCAATATTTACTATTACTCAATAGAAAAGCTTTCCTTTCCATATTAGCTGCCCCCATGTTCATTTACTTATTTTTGAGATAGGGTATCACTATGTAGCACTGACTGGCTTCATTATGTAGATCAGGTTGGCCTTGAACCTACAGAAATCCTCCTGCGTCTAGAGTGCTGGGACTCAAGGTGTATGCTGCTAGACCTGCTCCATTAATCTCCTTCCTTTCCCTTTCTCTCTCCTCTCCCCCATTTCCCTCCCTCTTTCTGTTCTTCCTCCTTTCTTTCTCTCTGTCTTTTTCTTCTTTCTCATTGTCTTCGTTAGGGTTTTATTGCTGTGAAGAGACACCATGACCACGGCAACTCTTATAAAGGAAAATATTTAATTGGGCCTGCTTACAGGTTCAGAGGTTCAGTCCATTATCATCATGGTGGGGAGCATGGTGGCGTGCAGGCAGACGTGGTGCTGGAGCGTAGCTGAGAGTTCTACATCTGGATCAGTGGGCAGCAGGAAGAGAGTGACACTGGGCCTGGCTTGAGCATCTGAGACCCCAAAGCCCGCACCCTGGTGACACACTTCCTCCAACAAGGCCACACCTCCTAATCATGTTACTCCCTATGAGCCCATGGGGGCCATTTTTATTCAAACCGCCACATTCATGCTTCCCTTTTCTCTTTCTTCCTGCCTTTTTCCCTCCTTTTACTTTCTCTCCTTTTTTTCATTCTTGCCGTTTTCTTCCTTTCCTTCTTATTTCCTTTTCTTTCTCTATTTCTTTTCGTTATGTCTGCTGTTTACATTTCTGTTACTTAGGGGTTTTTCTTAGAGGGTGTGGTTGGTTGATCCTATTGGGGGGGGGAGGCACTGGAGAGCTTAGTTGGAATCTATGCATTTATGGAATAATTTGTTGAACAATGAGGTTCCCAGTTGACTGGGAATAGGGCTTACCTATTTTTCCAACTTATATACCAGCAAAGTGTATCTTTCTTTAGGTCCGGTCCTCTATAGGGGAGCCTGTCTTTAGGTCACCAGGACATTATAGACTGAATTGTGTTCTTCTTAACAGATGTGTGACAGTCTAACTGCCAAGACTCACAGTGTGTCTGTCCTTGCTTGGAAGCCAAGTCACTGTGTGTGTAACTAAAGTAATGACATGGCCACTGTGGAGAGGGCTGGGTCTAACCAAGTATGGCTGCCATGAGAATGGGAAGAGAGAGACAGACACATGAGAACCTCACAGGAGGCAGACACACAGAGAAGCTTCACCATGAGAGGCCGCCATGGACTGAGAAGAACCTGGAGCCACCAGCAGCTGGAGGCAGTGGGCAGAGTGCTCCTTGGATGCTCTGGAGAGCACGAGGCTCGGCCACACCCTGACTTTCAGCCCCTAGAACAGTGAGAAGACAGGTTTCTGTTGCTTTAGACACCTTGTTCTGGGGCCCTGGCGAATGAGCACAGAAGGTGTATGCGTCTATTAATGCTGAGTGATTTCCACTGAGGGAGGTCTGAGCGGGAAGCCCTGCTTCGACAACAATTTGTCTTCACTCTTCCCTCTGCTTCCCTGTCTGTGTAGGATCTGCCCTTGTGCGTCTGGACTTGCTGTTCCTACGTCTGGCTCCCTGGCGCATCTCTGGCTTAACTGCTCTTGACCTTATTGGGTTGCAGACCCAGGGTCTTGCATCCTTCCTGCACAGACCTCCAACAAATTCTTGTCCGTTCAGCCACAGCTCAGTTTTGAACAAAATAGCCCAAACTTTTTATTCCTGAGAAATCTGCCCTTTGTCTCCACAAATGCAATTTCTAGTTCTCAAGTCTCTCAAAGGTCACAGCTTCCACAGCCCTTATCTCTCCAAGATGTAAAGGCAGATGCTCACTTCTGGCATTTCCAAGCAGGGGTGCTGGCCTTTCTGGGGTGCAATTCAAGTAACATCAAGGTAGGTTCTGCAGGGAAATCTCCATGGAGATTTGTCTAGGCACCACCTCCTGGTCCTCAGTCTCCACACAGAGCCCCTCAGGGCACATTTGTTGACTAGAAGCAGGAACTGAGATGGCAGTGAAACTGGCCAGGAAATGTCTGACTGTGCACACAAAGAAAAAACTCCATCCCGAGATTATGGACTGGCTGGATTTGTGTGTCAACTTGACACAAGCTAGTTATCAGCTAGGAAGGAGCCTCAGTTGAGGAAATGCCTCCATGAGATCCAGCTGTAAGGCATTTTCTCAATTACTGATTGATGAGGGAGGGCCCAGCCCATGGTGGGTGGTGCCATCCCTGGGCTGGTAGTCCTGGGTTCTATAAGAGAGCAGACTGAGCAAGCCAGAGCAAGTAAGCCAGTAAGCAGCTCCCCTCCATGGCCTCTGCATCAGCTCCTGCCTCTAGGTTCCAGTCCTGCTTGAATTCCTGTCCTGACTTCCTCCAATGATGGACTATGACCTGGAAGAGTAACCCAACTTGCTTTTTGGTCATGGTGTTTTGTTGCAGCAATAGAAACCCCAACTAAGACAGATTACTAAAGAGAGACTGGATCCACCTGCTTTTTACAAATGGAAACTTACATTTCAAACTGCAAAAAGCAAAGGGTCCAATTGGAATTTTCATGTAGTCCTATAATTATAAAACCAAACACATCTTTGCTAAAATCATTGAATTGCAATCAGCTATGGAAGGTTTCTTGGCTCCTCTCACATTCAGGCTTGTGACAGACAGCCTTAAAATTAATCAGCTGAACGTGTTTAACGGCTCGCAGACTTCTAGGAAGACTGTTGTATTTTTAACTGGGTGAGCTTGCAAGATTTTCCTAGAGCCGGCTCAGGGATGATGTGGCGCTTCTGGTTCACACAGTCTCCCCAGAGGAGTTAAAGTGCCCCCCCCCAAAGTTATTTGAGATAAATGTAGAAGCCCCCAGGAATTTCTTTCTTTGAAAAAAATATATGTTTTGTTAGAAAGGTTTTTGATTGATTGTATCGCCATGTTATGATTGGGAAATGGCATGTTCTTCCAATGGGCTCGTATATTGAAGTCTTTGTCCCCAGTGAGGGAGGTTTGGGGGGAGGGGGCTCCGGAAGTGTGTAGGATCATGAGAGCACTCTTACCTTAATCCACAGATTAACTCGTTGATGGGTTTATAATTTGTTAGACTATTGGAGATGACAGGACTCTGGAAGTGGGGACACAGATGGAAGAAGTGAGTCCCTGGGGCATGTCACACGAGCCTATGCCCTCCATGCTCTTTCCCATTGAGTCCCTGGGGCATGTCACACGAGCCTATGCCCCTCCGTGCTCTTTCCCATGGCTTGTACTCTGCTTGCTGGCCATCATGAGGTTATGGAGGTGAGCAGCTCCTTAGTATCGCAATCATGTAGCGAGCTGACTACAGGCTGTCACTTCTGGAACAGACTCCCAGCGCTTCCTCCTTGAAGCTGCTTTCCTGAGGTGTCTTGTCACGGAAACGAAAGTCCGACGAACATACTAACCTAGGCTCCAGGTCCCTATGTGTCTCGGTTGAGGTGGGGGGGGGGACATTCAGCATTCAGTTCACCTTTTGGGCCTTCATGTCAGTGGCAAAAACTTCTCTCCTGTCTATTTATAGGAGTTATAGAATTAAAGAGGGGATTATTGTACTGGCCTCACTGACCTGCTGGCCCAAGACACATTTTGTAACTGCCCTCTTTGAAGCAGTTTTTTTTTCTCATTTTTCTTTATTAAGAGATTTTCTACTCCACATACCACCCACAGATCCCCCCTCCTCCCTCCCTCCCACCCCCCAGCCCTCTCTCCCAAGCCACCCCACATCCCCACATCCTCCAAATCAAGGTCGCCCATGGGAAGTCAGCAGAGCCCGGCACACTGAGCCTACGCAGGTCCAAGCCCCTTCCCACTGCACCAAGGCTGTGCAAGGCGTCACACCACAGGCACCAGATTCCCAGTAGCCTGCCCATAGACCAGGGACAGATCCCGATCCCCCTGCCTGGGTGCCCCCCAAACAGTTCAAGCCAACACAACTGTCTTCCATATCCAGAGGGCCTAGTCCAGTCCCATGGGGGCTCCACAGCCACCAGTCCACAGTTCATGGGCTTCCACTAGTGTGGCCGGTCATCTCTGCATGTCCTCCCATCATGATCTCGACATCCCTCGCCTGCAGAAATCAGTATGGCGGTTTCTCAGAAAATTGGGAATAAGTCTTCCTCAAGACCCAGCTATACCACTCTTGGGCATATACCCAAGGAATGCTCAATCTTACCACAAGGACACATGCTCAACTATGTTCATATCAGCATTATTTGTGTTATCAAGAACCTGGAAACAACCTAGATGCCCCTTAACTGAAGAATGGATAAAGAAAATATGGCACATATACACAATGGAGTACTACTCAGCAGAGAAAAACAATGATATCATGAAATTTGCAGGCAAATGGATGGAACTAGAAAATATCATCTTGAGTGAGGTAACCCAGACAAACATAGTATGTACTCACTCATAAGTGGATACTAGATGTGAGGGAAGGGATGGCCAGACTGCAACCCACAGCTCCGGAGAGGCTAGCTAACAGGGAAAGACCCTAGGAGGGACACATGGATGACCCTGTGAAGAAGTGGATGAGATCTACATGAGCGGACTGGGTGTGGGAGGGTGGCAGAGGGCGAGGAGTGGGGGATGAGAACATAGGGACATGGGAGGGTCAAGCTGGAACAGGGACAGAGTGGGAGGTCAGGGAGGGAGATACCATGATAGATGAGGACATCATGGGAATAGGAAGAGGCAGGGTGCTGGGGAGGCTCTCAGGAATTCACAAGGATAACCCCACCTTGGTCTGCTGGCAGTGGTCCAGAGGGTGCCTGGACTGGTCTGCTCTGGTGACCGGCCTAGCAAATAACCTAGCTGTCATCATAGAGCCTTTGTCCAGTGACTGATGGAGGCAGATGCAGAGATCCACGACCAGGCACCAGGCTGAGCTCCGGGAATCCAACTGAAGCAGTTTTATGAGTGCATCGTGCAGGACATGTTTGGCTGTGTCAGGAACCAAACTTGAATTGTTGTAGAAAATGAATACTTTTTTTTGGCTGCTATAACTAAAGGCAGACTCGGCATGAAAGGGGACCAAATTCTGGGACAGGCCTGCTGGACTCAGGAAGGCTGTTCATCTTGTCCACTACCTGCTCTTTTCTCTCTGCTTGGCTTCCTCCAGAGGGCAGCAGAGAGGCAGCTCTGTGAATCCTGTCACTGAGGGCTGGAGGCCAGCTGTGTGCCAGGTGGAGGTTCTGATGAGATGTGTCCATCCTGAACCTCCTGGTGGAGGTAACTCTGGGAGGGTCTGCAGGAAGAGGACCGCGTTCTTCTGAACTTCCGGTTAAAGGAGATTTGTGGGAAAGAACTGGTTGAGGCACAGAGCCAGCAGACTTGGCTGCTGCCAGCATGGCTTCCTTCACACCCGTGTTTCAGCGGGTTAAAGGGAGAGGCCATTTGATTGCTCTATTCAACATGGCTAGAACAGTATTGCATGTGTAGCAGAAGACAGCCCTGGATGATCTATAATTCTATAACTTCTCCTTAAAGTATGCCTTAAAACAGGAGTGTACAAAGTGTCTGGGGAGTAGGGAGGGGCGGTAGAGACTGGAAGGGCCATAAGAGCCTTGGGGTTGGATGTCACTCATCTGCCTCTGTCAGGTGTCTGACAGGAAGGAGACAGATCTAGACACTGTGAACATCATTTGGTTCATGGAATTGGTCGGGAGCTCAGAGGAGAGGCCTTGAGCCAGCCCCCCAGTGGTACTTCCCAGGAACCCCAGCACCAGCCTCTGCTCCACTCCAGAAAATTGGAAACAAGATTGAGGTTTAGGAACATGCCACACAGTTGCAAACCAGGTCTGAGGGGGTGATGAGCAGTACCCTCCGTTGGCTGCTGGGGGCTGGAATATGGATTTTGGATGTTCACTCAGTCATTACAGCTTCTGCCATCTCCCAGAAGCCAGGGAAGGAGCTGGGATGCTGAGTCTGTCTCCCATAGCCTGAGACTGTCTCTTAACACCCAGAGGGTAGTTTTTGCTTCTCCAAGATAGTGTATCTATGTTCAAATACTCTTGAAGCAGGGTGCCCTGTGCAAGTGATTGCTGAGGGAGAGTGTCCACCTCATGAGGGTGGATGAAAGAGACCAAGGGTAGGACAAGAAGCCAGAGTGTGGCTCAGGAGATCCCAGAGAGGTCAGTGTATTCTTGAGGGAATTTTGTGAGGGGCCAGTGGGGGGTGGCGGTGGCCAGTGTGTGGGCTGAGGAAGGATCATAACAGGCCTGAGGAGATCCCAAGGGAGTTCAGAGTGTGAACTGAGGCGATCCTAGGGAGTCAGGGTGTTCTTGAGGGTAACCCATGGGAGTCTAATACGTGGGCTGAATGGGTCCCATGGGGGTCCAGGCTGTGGGGTATGGGGTGTGAGATCCTATGGAAGTCTGGAGTGTGAGTCATGATTAGAGATTGTCTGGCCCAAGGCAATGGCCTCAAGTGTTGTGCCCACTTAAGCTAGTCCTGGATGTGGGCCATCCCAAGAGAGCCAAGCTCAGTCCTGAATGAGTCATCCATTGCTGTGTAACAAGTTGTCACAGTACATGCATTGGTATCCTGGTTAGGAGTTTGGGTGTGGCATGGCTGGGTCCCCTACTTGGATTCAGTAGGTTGGATCTAAATGCTGGCTGAGGTTCACATCTTTCTGAGCTTACGGTCTTTCCACAACTCCTGTGGTGGCTTTCAGGGGTCTGTCGTGGTGGCTGTAGGCTTCACTTCCTGCTCCCAGACTGCTAGTCTGGGCTGTTGGGAGCTAGCCTGCTGTGTGACCCTGTCATGGGGCAGCAGCTGACTT
The DNA here is from genome assembly GCA_902168405.1 of Peromyscus aztecus. NCBI lineage: Eukaryota > Metazoa > Chordata > Mammalia > Rodentia > Cricetidae > Peromyscus > Peromyscus aztecus. The sequence goes on from CABHPQ010158893.1 coordinate 32,109, forward strand.
TGTCAAGGTCTGTCATTGTCACTGGGGATGGACTCAGCTCACAGCAGCAGAAGTCTCTGTCTCCATAGTTCTGGAGACAGGAGCTCAAGAGCAAGGCACCAGCAGCCTTCATGTTTGGCAAGGTCGGCTTCCTTGGACAGTGTTTTAAATGAAGGCTCCACTCTCATGGTCTAAACATCCCCAAAGCCTTTACTATGGTTGGTTATAATGTCACTTTGCCTCAAACAAGAGTCCCTTGACTAGGAAGCCCCACATTAAGGAGTGTTTTGATTTTGTTATTAATGTGGGGAGGCCCACCCTGATTGCCAGGAGCACCTTCTAGAATCAGTTCAGATAATGGGGACAGTGGAGGGAAGACCATCTTGCCTTGTCCTTGCTTCTCCCCATCCACTTCAGAGTTAATTCACTCTGTTGTTGCTGACACTGAGTCCTTCGCTGATAGCAGAACCACTCACCAAGATTTCCTTGAGAACTAGAGACCAGCGGCTCTCTGGGAAACTTCCTGGCTTCCGACACCAGATTGGGACTGCTGAGGTACCCAGCTGCATGGACTGAGTAAAAACTAGTTGCCAGGCAACCAGTGAGAGACAGGCATTGAGGGATTGCTCTGAGGAGGCACCCAAACTCAAGCACCGAGAAACTACCAGGTTCTTAGCCTCTCAGGTGCAACTCTGCCATTGTTACTATTTTAAAGCTGACGTAATAAGCTCGTGGTATACATAAAATAGTCCTGGGAGTGGTAAGTTCACCATATGCATTTTGAAAGGACACAGACCGACATTCAGACCAGAGAAGCCGAGGAGAGACAGAGCCCTGTGAAATGGGAAGTGATGGCAGAAAGGGCTCTCCCACTACCACTGCTGCATATGGTCCTTCAGTGAGGGAGCCATGTCCCCTGTCAAGGTCAGGTGTCACTGAGTAAGACTCAGGTTCCACCTGCACTCAGGAGGAGAGATTGGACAAGGGCTCTGGTCACTGGAGGCCTTCCTAACTCTCTGACGACTACAACCACTGTATCTCCAGAGTGTACAGCTCCCAGAATCCACAGCCACTGGCCCCCCAAAGAGTGTGGGTGTGACCCAGTAGCCACTGCCTTTTCTATGGAGGACTCCGGGAGGGGCACCCACAGCATCTTCTGAATGATGCTGCTCTGTGGAAACAAGGCCAGCCAGAGTGAAGTCATGGTGTCTTGGGTTTACCTTCTCCACAGCATAGCAATCAGCAGTGAGTTGGAGGTGGACCTAACCCCCATTCAGCTTCAGAGCACAAAGGATCCTGGGAGATGCACTTGCTAACTCTTTGTCTTACCAGGCTCAGGAAGAGCAACAGGGGTCTCCTCCTGGGACCAAATGGTAAAGTAAATCCCCAATACTGATGGTTGGGTGAGAAAGACATAGGACTGGGATCTCTTAGTCGGGACAAGGGAGGCTTGCCATGGGCTGCCACCAGGTTCCAGAAGTCTTCTGTAGTCACATGTGGGATGGGAGAGGGTCTAGAACATGGTAACCATTACACATGATAAAGACTTTAATTCTTTGCTGAGCAGAAGCACGTACTTCTGTAACCCTGGTCATATCTGGCTCAGCACCCTTGCCATTTAAATGAGACTAATTTCTAATAACGAGTAAGGAGATGTTTTGAAAGAGCACGGTTGCATTTACACTTGACAGAGGGAGCCACACGTGTGATCCTGTGCAGAGTGCTGGTTCAGTTAACCTCAGTGGAATGCGCTGCTTGGGACATCCATTGTTAAAAGTTGTCTGTTTGCATCAGGAGCGAGCCATGGACAGATAGTGCTCCCCAGTGCAGTCCTGGTACTCCATCCAGGGGAAGGCAGTGCTCCCCAGGGCGGTCCTGCCTGGCACGCCATCCAGGAGAAGGCAGTGCTCCCCAGGGCGGTCCTGGCACACCATCCAGGAGAAGGCAGCAAGCACCTTGGCGTTTAATGGGGCCAGGATACACGCCTGCAGGGTGGAGAGAGGACTGGGGTCTGAGTGGGGAATGCTGTCCCCCGTGTCACATGGGCAGTGTGGTTCCACACCTAGACCTCTGCTCCTGTTTTCACCTAAAGGAGGTGGGTGAGGAAACCCCCAGTTCAGGTCTCCATCCCCGTTACCCACTCACTCTACATCTGGCAAGTGAGTCCCCAGCACTGGAACAACCCACCTTTTAGAGCATCAGGAATCCATGGAGCTGCAAACTGAGCATTCTTTCTGGGGCGTTGCCTCCCTTCTCCCCTCTACTGGAAGGAGATAACACATGGAAGGAGCTCATGATTTCATTTTCCTGCACACGGCTTTGATGAGATCGCCTGGTAAAACACACTCTTTGGATCTCTCCGGATGTCTTATGACTTCTAACTCTTCACATGGACCATCTGATGGCCGAGTGGTGAGAAGCGTAGATCTACCCAAAGTTGGGCCTCTGACCTGGGCTCTGCTACTAACTCAGTGGGGATCCTAACAATGTCACTTGTCCTCTTGGAGTATGGCTTTACTCACCTGTGACACAGGAGCATAATTTCACCTAACTCAAACTGTCTTGGGGTCTGGAGAGATGGCGGAGTGGGTGAGAGCACTTGCTTCTCAAGCACACACGAGGACCTGAGTTCAAATACCCGGGACCCACTTAAGAAGCTAGATGTGACCAAGTGCGCCACCATAGCCTCAGCTCAGTACAGGGGGTAGAGACAGGATGGCTGGGGCTTGGTGGCTGACAGCTGAGCTCCAGGTTCAGTGAGGGACCTTTCTCAAGGGAATAAGATGGAGAGCGACACAGCAGGAACCCGTGTTCTTCTTTGCATCTTAAGTATATACATGGGCACCACCTCCTCCTGCATATTGTTTGAAAGGGCTCCAGGTGGGGGAAGTCCTTGAGATCTGGAAGACAGAGATGATTAGAGATATACTTTAACGTGCTTTGAAGGGCACAAAGCTCTGTAGAAACTCATGTTCTGACTGGAGAGCTTTCTTAAGAGTCTGGGCCAGAGAACCAGGCCCATCCTACCACCCCCATCCCAGTGTGAGTCCGAGAAGGAGGCCAAGCCTCACAATCAGAATCATTATGTATAGAGCTCTCCCTCTCTTGCCCTCTACGCTGGCATCGGAGCTCTGGTTAGCGGCAAGCCAAGGAGACGACGCTAATTGCTGGGTTTGATATAATTGCTGGGTTTGATATTTGAAAGGAGAGATTATTAACAGGCTCTCAGTTCAGAAACTTCAAGAAGAAGTGGGAGGGTGTGGTGAGGGTGGAGGGGGGGGAGTTGCATTTCCTGTTTTCCTTTCAGATGGTGGTGGGAAACCATGGATACCCACGGAGAAATTCCAAAACTCATTCTTTCTCCTGCCAGAGGCCATGCCCAGAAGGTGATGGCTAGAAGGGGTCAGTTTATTATTATTATTATTTTTAAAGCTATTGAAGTGGGTTTAAATTTAAATTTAATGTATCTTTATTTTATATGTTTGAGTGTTTTGCCTGCATTTATGTCTGTGTACCACGTGTGTGTGTGTGTGTGTGTGTGTGTGTGTGTGTGTGTGTGTGTGGTGCCCATAGAGTCAAAAGGGGGGTGTCAGATCCCCCGGAACTGGATGATTGTGAGCTGCCATGTGGGTGCTGGGAACTGAACCTGGGTCCTCTGCAAGAGCAGCCAGTGCTCTTAGCCACTGACCCATCTCTCCAGCCTCTCCATGTTGTTTTTCTTCCATTATTGTTATTATTATTACTTGAGACAGGGTCTCTCTGGCTTGGAGCTTGCTGATTTGGCTAGATTTGCTGGTCACTGAGACCCAGGGATCGGCCTGTCTCTGTCTCCCCAGTGATGGGATGACAAGCAAGTGCCACTATGCTGCCCCCCCCCCACTCTATTTTTTTTTTAAATATGTGTTTCAGGGCCAGAACCCAAGTCCTTATACACAGGCATCACGCAGTTTACTAGCTCCAGTGGTTCTCAACCTGTGGTTCATGACCCCTTTGGGGGTTGCATATCAGATACCCTGCATATCAGATATATACATTATGACTCCTGACAGTAGCAAAATTACAGTTATGAAGTAGTAATGAAAATAATTGTGTGGTTGGGATCACCACAGCATGAGGAACTGTATTAAAGTGTTGTAGCATGAGGAAGGTTGAGAGCCACTGGACTAAGCTGTGTCCCAGCCCTTTAGGTTCCCATCCTTACCACACTTCATTTTTATTTCAGCAACCAATGATTGAAAATTATAATTCCTTCTAGCTCATGGTCCATTTCTTTCTTTTTGAGTTAGAGTTTGCAGGAGTCCAGCTAAACGCTTGTAGGGCAAAGACGGCCCTCCGAGGTGACATCAGCTTACAGAGCAGGCCAGAAGCAACAGAGCCCAGGGTCTGGTTTTCATTTACAGTTTGGGTCTGTCCTACAGCGGGGAGGGGAGAAGAGGGGTCTGGAGGAAGGAAGGAGAAGGAGGAGGAGGAGAAGGCAGGGGAGGAGGGAGAGGGAGGTGGGAGGGAGAGGAGGAGCAGGAGGAAGCCCTGACTGTACCCCTGGACCCTGTCCAGTTTAGAGTTCAGTCTTTCAGCAAAGGCTGCTCAGTTCTCCAGGCTCCAGCCTCCAGCAAGGATTGCAGGAGGAGACTGCGTCCTCTGGTCCTGGAGCCTCCTTTCCTCGGTGGGGAAGGGTTGCAGGAAGAGAAGGAGATTTAGTGAGAGAGAAAACTATGCATCCTGGTGAAGCGTGATTGAGTGTAGAAGTCCAGGGACACGCGTCTTCAGGTTTGCTCAGGGTAAGTACGATTTTTTTTTTTTTAACGGTGGTATGAAGGAAATATTTCAACCAGACATGAAAGTTAGCGGCTCTTATGGTCACCCTGTCAGTCGGTTTTCTGTACATATTTCAGGTTTCTGGAAGAGTCCGCTTCTGTTTCTGTCCTTTGTGGTCACTGGGCTTCTTTAACCTGCTGAAGGTCACGAGTTGCCCAGTGGTGTCTAGGTTTGCGGCTGCTGGGAGCATCCCCCCCCACCAGTGTTCCTGCTTGCGCCCCGTGCACCCCCGGTTGGTTTGTGGAGAGTGACCCCTTCTTCCCCAGGCCAGCTGGAATGTGCTTTGTTTGCAGAGGCATCCAATACGAGCGGAGGGCAACCTGCAGAGTGGAGTCCTGGGATCTCTCTGGGGTCCCTCTGGGCTCTCCAGGGCTCATGGGTAGGAGTAGACTCCTAAGTGGTTCTGCCGTGGGGAGGTGGTCAGACAAACTACTGTCTTCTGAGTTTGGAGAGACACTGGTGCCCAGGCTCAGGGCTGGGCCGGAGCTTCTCAGCCACGGCCATCAGGGCTCTATCTTTTCAGGAATCTGAAGCCACGGTTGCAGGAGCTGTCCTTTGGGGGTGCTTAAGGGGACTTCAGGCCTAATGGAGGAGAAATGTGGTGCAGCTCTCCCAGTGGATAAGGCAAGACTCAGGGCTGGGCTGGCCTAGGTTGTCCAGATGGGAGGCCTGTGCCAAGTTGGGAGGCCCAAGGGCTATTCCCTGGCCATGAGGATGCTGGGTGGGGTTCTGGTCCTCTCTCACTGAGGATAGAAAGTGTTCATGGATAGTTGCCAGCCTGTTTGGGGACCTATTTCAAGCTACTATAGGATCAAGGCAAGGGTGGGGTCATCGGGGAAGGGTTCGTTGGAATACTGGACAGTGGCAGAGGGAAAATGAATTTTATAAAAGGCAAAATTAGTGGCTGATCTGGACCTCCAGAAATAGCTGTTATGAGCATGAGAGAGTACCCTATACCCCAGAGGAAGCCATTTCTCTCCCTCCCCATAGCTGATCTCAGATGAAAGCCCCAGGGTCTGAGAGCTTCAAGGGTGCTCATGGCATCTGAAGACAGTTCCCAACTTCTCAGGGGGACATAATTCTGAATACTGCAAGAAGCTGAAATTTGGAAAAGCCCTTAAAATAAAAATTATATTGCTCTTAGCAAAACAATGTGAAACCAGCTGGTTGCTGTAGCTGCCATTACTGAGGCATTTGACTTCTTTCCTGGGTGATTTTGGGCTGGAAGCTTCCAGTGTGGCCATTCCCCAGCTTCATAGGTGAGGAGGGAAGGGCTCTTACATAGTGAACCACTTGCCAGGGCCCACCTGAGAGGCTGGGCTTCCAACATCATCCTTTCCCATTGCTGGAACCATGAGACTGGAGGGGTCCCCAGCAGTAGGGGACCCTAGATGAATTTGTACCTCCATGTGGCATAGGCTGACAGATTTATCCCCTCAGAGGAGACAGTCCCCTGTTACATTCTATTCAAAGCAGTGGGACAGTTGGCTTTGTCTTCATAAGGACACACAACTCCCGGGGAAAGAAGCGAGGCCCACCTCGGGGAGGAGGGCATGGTGCTGTGACTGGGATTCCAGTGTGGGACTGTCTTCCATCCAGGCCACCTCGAGGGCATGGAGGACTCGCAGTGATAGCCTGGATTTTGCTCCATTCTGGTGTGGACTTCTGCTGAAGGGGCGGGGGGAATGGGGCTGTAGAATTTCTTTTGGAGAAATTTAAGATTGAGAATAGTGGTCCCACGTCTGGGTTTCTTTGATCAGGCAAAAGCTTCACATTACTACAAGGGGAATTCTCTTTTCTTCACTCACAGCAGTGAAAAGCCATTCAGCAGACACTGGGTGGGGAAGATGGACAGGATGGGTGGCACAGAGTGGCTCTCCTGGATTTTTCCAGTCTGAGAATTAGAGGGTGTGGCCACAGGACCTTCCTAGGGGGTGGCTGAGGTATGCTTGGCCTAAGAGTGTATCTTACATTGGAGGTGTGTACCACACCCCATTCTGGTGGAGACCCTCAAGCCCAGGACCTTAATGATGTATCTGAGACAAGATAATCATGGTTCTGAACAAGGATTGCCTGTGTCTTCTGCACTTTGAATTATCCTGCAGTGACACTGTAAGTGTGTTTTGTGAGTTCATACAGTACAATACAATCTATCACTGACCATCAAGTAGGAGAAATTCCTCTATTCAACTAGCTCCTGGGGCTGTGAACTCTGACCTTAGTTTTGGAGTGGAACCTACAGACCCCAATGCTTAAGGACTCAGCCTCTTCCTGAGACCACCTCCCTCCTTGGGAGTGGGTAGAGGCGTTTACCACCCAGAGCTCACTTGCTTCCTTACCCTTTCCCGACATTTGGTGACTTGGAGAAAGTGTGGCTCTAATACAGCAGCTGTCTGTGTCCCTGTCTGCTTTTGATGTGAAATTCCACATTCAGGACTTAAAAGTCATTAGTGAGTGGCCAGTTCTGTTGTATGGGAGAAGTTCTTGAAAGCATGCTAACTATGTTAGGGAAAAAAAAGTGAAATTACTGTCCCTTCTTTGTGGAAGAAGCTGTAAATTGGGTGTCTTGGGGGGAAGGATGACAGGTGATGTCCAGAGCTAAATGAGACACTGTGGACCAAGGAGGCTTTTCTACACTGGCCTACAGGTAGGAACTGCACACGGTGTCCTGGCTGCGGCAGGCAGGCAGTAAAAGCACACAACTGATGACTTGAGGTGTGACCTGACATTTAAAAATCCTGTTAGTAGCTTAGCTTAGAAAACCAAAAACACAAAACGCTTCATATTTTAAGATTTATTTTTATTATTTCTAATTATGTGTATTGCGTGCCAGTGTGTGGGTATGGACTTGAGGGCAGGTGCCTGCGGTGGCAAGAGCTGTTGGAGCCCTCTGGAGCTGGGGTTGCTGGCAGTTGTGAGCAACCTAACATGGATACTGGGAACTGATCTCAGGTCCTCTGCAAGAGCAGTGAGTGCTCTTAACTGCTGAGCCATCTCTCCAGGCCTGCTTCAGGTTCTAAAACATGTTGTTAAAGTAGATGAGGATGTTTCTCTCTGTTCTCCCACTTCTAGATAAAGCTCCTTTGTGCTCACTGGGGTTTTAAAACCCCGAGAGATAACGCTCAATAAAAATCCATTGCCATGTAAATCACGGCAATGAGTGTCTTATTCTCAGGGAGTACCTGCCAGGTCCTGAGTTTTAAAGAGATGCTCTTTAGGAATTAATTACGCTAGCTTTCAAAATTGTAATTTTTAATGCATCCCAGTCTCTCTCACAGGTCTGTTTTGGGAAGGAAAGTCTGAGTAAACCTATAGGGGCTTCTGGGGTGCGTTCTTGTTTCTTTTCACTAGAGGGCGGTGTATCCCTGAGTGTCAGGAAAATGGAAGTTCCCAGTGCTTCCAGGGTGGGGTTTCAGAGCCCATGGGGAGTCAGCCAATTCACACCCCAGCTGTGGGTGGCAGTTAGGATTGGCCTACAGCTGCTCCAGTACACTCTCTGTGATGGGCATCCACTTAAAATTCCATTTTTCTTCCCCGCTTGTGTATGAGCATACTGGAATGAAATGTATGCTTCCAAACAACACATTCTCTGCTCTTAAGTGATTCCATTTCAAGAGCGTTGAACAATTGGTAAACTTTAAAGGAAAGACATTTCCTGAACCTAAATTACAATACCCTTCCATGGAGAGCACGGAGACTGTAGCATGCTTGCACGTACACTGTGTAATCTCTTATTTGAACACTCTTATTAAAGTTCGCTGAGCCGGGAGCTCTTAAAGTGTGCATAACCTGCCCTTTGCTGTCCTCCCCAAACATATTTGAAAGACATTCACACAAACATCTCATTCTAAATACTTTTTGACTAAAATACATTGGTGACTTTCTGACTTATCATATTCATCCAGGGGGACCCGAGACACTAAATTCTGTCTCAGAGCACCTCGACCTTCTGTTAGTTGACAGCAACATGTTCTCAGACTTGTCAATCAGGTTTGCTGTACTCCAGGTTGCTAAGCTTCAAGATGGGGGAGGGGACAAATAAGAAGAAGACCTAGACTCTGCTCTTCTGGTTGGCAAACCCATGACTTGAGTTTGGCTCTTGAGATCCTAGAAAAAACATTGTCTTGGTGAATGCTTTCTTCATATCCTTTGGGGACATGGGACATGTTACTCAGAGAGGCCAACGGCTGGTGTGTGGCCACAGTTTTTGGAGCAGTAATAGCGCCAGCCCTGCCCAATGCTCTGTACCTGCCTGATGGATTCCACCAAGCATGCACCCAGGACCCCGGCATGGGTAGGGTGGATAAGCCTTAAGAAGTACCATGGGAAGAAAGGTATTTTTGGATTTCCCAGGTGTTCTTTGGAGTTGATGATGTGGCAGAGGAGTCGTCATTGCTTAAAAAAAAAAATCCATGTGGCTCAGTGGGGAGAGTGTTTGGTTCCCAGCACCACATAATCTAGAAATGGTGATGCATGTCTATAGTACCATCATTTGGAAGATAGAGAAAGGAGCATCAGAAATCTAGCCAGGCTGGACTGTATATGTGAAACTTTCTAAAAAAAAAAAAATCTGGACATTTGAAAAAGGAAAGAAATGAGACAGATACAAGCTGGCTTGCCCAGCCACCATCCAGAGGCACAGTGTTCACCCTGCAGGGTCTGGCTACGCATAGCCCTGCACCGTCCTCTCTCCTCCTCAGCTTTAACCATCATGAAATATGGAGAAGTGTTTGTGAGGTGGGAGTGGCCAGGGAAAGCCTCACTGGGGGCCATCTCTGTAGAATCCCCCAGTGTGCACTGTTCTCTCGATTTCCACAGCCCCAGCACTTTGGGAACTGGCCGCTGGAAGGAAGAACTCACGGGTCAGTTTAATTCAGAACGGACTAGCAGCTGGCCATGACTAAGGTCTCAGGGGAAACTGTTCCAGAAAACTAGCTTTTCACTTCTGGAATCTTCCCTAGTTGAGTCAGCAGCCAGCACTGGCGTCTAGAATCAGCTCAACTTGAACCCCTCTATGGCACTGTAGGGGATGTGGTATGTCAGGGACCTGCTAGGATGCAGTGGATGCAGACGCAACACAGTGGTCCAGGGATCCCCGCCAGTTCACACCATTTGCCCTGTTTTACTCCTAAAAAGTAACCGTGGGGGGAAGTTACTGGTAGAGACGCTAAGGAGGCAGACAAACTGATACAAGATCTCTGTCTACTTCAAGGTGAATTTTCCCCTCACACTTGAAAGTAAGCAAAAACTTACCTTTCCTTAGGCCGTGAGAGTGCTGTGGCCACTTGCTTTCATAAATCCGCTGTGGCACACATGGTTTTGAGGGAGGCTCGTTGGAACCCAAACACCTCGCCAGCAAAGGAAGAAACGGGATGAATGTGGGAAAGGCTGAGGGCGAGATCCAACTGTGGCCTGTGTCGTGGGTTGGAAAGGAGTGGCTGCTTGTATAATTGCTGGTGAAGCATTTTGTAGCAGGCTTTCCTCCCTGACTGTCAAAGCCCAATGCAGGCTCTGCCTGATGGTTATAATTAGCCGGATAAATGGGCACAGCATCTCATCTGGCTACCACACAGTTCAGATCTTAGAGTGCCTTTTATGTTTCATGGTGGCCTCTAGCATGGCAGATTGAGAACTCTCCGCTTCATGGTTATTTTTCTTGGATTCTAGGAATAGATTTTAAAGCCCCTTTCTAAATATCTGGACAGTTAATCTGGAGTTTGCTCCCGTCCCCTCTTTTGGAGACAGAGACTCATGTAGCTCAGGATGGCCCCAACTCACCATGTAGCTAGCTGGCCTTGAACTCCTGAAATTCTTGCCTCCACCTCCTAAGTGCTGCTTCCAGATAAGGAAAAGAGCTAACGTGTGTGTGTGTGTGTGTGTGTGTGTGTGTGTGTGTGTGTGTATGTATGTATGTATGTGTGTGTCCTCCACGGGGGCTCGCTGTTAGAGGTGGCCACACCCTCTCTTTCTCTATCACCTCTTTATAGCACCCTATGATGGCTGCTGAACATCTGGGCACTTCCCTATTTGGTCCCACCAGGAGGAGCTGGCACTCTCCAGTACTGGCATGTGACAAGGAGGGTGATCATGCATGATCACATATGACCAGAAATGTTGAAAGAACTTGCAGCCACAGGAAAGATGCAGACTCAAATTGTTACAGCTGAGCACTGTCACAGAACAGAAATGTAAGGCCATAGTTGTTGAATCAATGGAAAAAAAACTCAATTTCTGATGCATTCCTTTGGAGTGTGTGTGTGTGTGTGTGTGTGTGTGTGTGTGTTCCAGATCATTTGTTTCTAAAGATTTCTGCAAGATTGTGTCAAACAGGGATAGAGAAAAGTCTACCCTCTCCTCTTAGGTCTCCCCATGGGATCTCTAAGACAAGAAGGTAGGGAAGGGTAAGGGAAAAGGGCGGAACCAGGCACTTTGATTCTTAAAGATTTCTGCATGCAGTGGCCCATGGAGGCCAGAAGAGGGCATCACACCTCCTGGAGCTAGAGTTTCAAGCTGTTGTGAGCTGCCTGATGTGGGTGCTGGGAACAGAACTTGGGTCCTCTGCAAGAACAGTCCTCCTAACTGCTGAGCCATCTCTCCAG